>JAJTJO010000019.1:0-36477 GCA_024550625.1 Dendroctonus valens | reverse complement strand
ATAACTTTGAGGTTTTCTCTTTTTCAATAAAATATATAAAAATACACTTTACATTGTAAAAAATCATTAGAACGATTTAAAATGTATCCTTGTGTTTTTAAAAAAATTGAGGAGTTTTGCCTCCTAAAATCTCCAAAGTGCGAAAACTGCAGAAAACTATGGGCTTAAAAAATGTTTTGAGGTTTGACTTTCCAAAATGCCCAAAATTAGGAAAAGTTGAAAGAGTTGGAGGACCTTCAGCTGAACAGGAACAGTTTACCTTGTTATAACTTTGAGGTTTTCTCTTTTTTAAATAAAAATCTATAAAATACACTTACATTGTAAAAAAAAATCATTAGAACATTTAAAATGCATCCTGTGTTTTAAAATTGAGGAGTTTTTGCCTCCTAAAATCTCCAAAAGTGCGAAAAACTGCAGAAACTATGGGCTATAAAAATGTTTTGAGGTTTGACTTTCCAAAATGCCCAAAATTAGAAAAGTTGAAAGAAGTTGGGAGACCTTCAGCTGAACAGGAACAGTTTACATTGTTATAACTTTGAGATTTTCTCTTTTTCAAATAAATATAAAAAATCACTTTACATTGTAAAAAATCATCAGAACGATTTAAAATGCATCCTTGTGTTTTAAAAAATTGAGGAGTTTTGCCTCCTAAATCTCCAAAAGTGCGAAAAACTGCAGAAAACTATGGGCTATAAAAATGTTTTGAGGTTTGACTTTCCAAATGCCCAAAATTAGGAAAAGTTGAAAGAAGTGGAGGACCTTCAGCTGAACAGGAACACTTTACATTGTTATAACTTTGAGATTTTCTCTTTTTCAAATAAAATATAAAAAATACACTTTACATTGTAAAAAATCATTAGAACGATTTAAAATGCATCCTTGTGTTTTAAAAATTGAGGAGTTTTGCCTCCTAAAATCTCCAAAAGTGCGAAAAACTGCAGAAAACTATGGCTTTATAAAAAATTCTGAGTTTGACTTTCCAAAATTCGGAAAATTGAAAGAAGTTGGGAGGACCTTCAGCTGAAGAGGAACAGTTTACCTGGTTATAACTTTAGATTTTCTCTCTTTTTTCAAATAAAAATATAAAAAATACACTTTACATTGTAAAAAAATCATTAGAACGATTTAAAATGCATCCTTGTGTTTTAAAAAATTGAGGAGTTTTGCCTCCTAAAATCTCCAAAAGTGCGAAAAACTGCAGAAAACTATGGGCTATAAAAAGTTTTGAGTTTACTTCCAAAATGCCCAAAATTAGGAAAAGTTGAAAGAAGTTGGAGGGACCTTCACTCTGAACAGGAACCTTTACATTGTTATAACTTTGAGGTTTTCTCTTTTTTAAATAAAAATAAAAAAATACACTTTACATTGTAAAAATCATTAGAAACGATTTAAATGCATCCTTGTGTTTTAAAAAATTGAGGAGTTTTGCCTCCTAAACTCCAAAGTGCGAAAAACTGCAGAAAACTATGGGCTATATAAAATGTTTTGAGTTTGACTTTCCAAAATGCCCAAAATTAGAAAAGTAAAGAAGTTGGAGGACCTTCAGCTGAAGGAACAGTTTACTTGTTATAACTTTGAGTTTCTCTTTTTTAAATAAAAATATATAAAAAACACTTTACATTGTAAAAATCATTAGAACGATTTAAAATGCATCTTGTGTTTTAAAAATTGAGGGAGTTTTGCCTCCTAAAATCTCCAAAAGTGCGAAAAACTGCAGAAAACTATGGCTTTAAAAAATTTTGAGTTTTGACTTTCCAAACTTCGGAAAAGTTGAAAGAAGTTGGGAGGACCTTCAGCTGAAGAGGAACAGTTTACTTGTTATAACTTTGAGATTTTCTCTTTTTCAAATAAAAATATAAAAAAATACACTTTACATTGTAAAAAATCATTAGAACGATTTAAAATGCATCCTTGTGTTTTAAAAAAATTGAGGAGTTTTGCCTCCTAAAATCTCCCAAAAGTGCGAAAAACTGCAGAAAAACTATGGGCTTAAAAATGTTTGAGTGTTTTGACTTTCCAAATGCCCAAAATTAGGAAAAGTTGAAAGAAGTTGGGAGGACCTTCAGCTGAACAGGAAACAGTTACATTTTATAACTTTGAGGTTTTCTCTTTTTTTAAATAAAAATATAAAATAATACACTTTACATTGTAAAAAATCATTAGAACGATTTAAAATGCATCCTGGTGTTTTAAAAAATTGAGGAGTTTTGCCTCCTAAAATCTCCAAAAGTGCGAAAACTGCAGAAAACTATGGTCTATAAAAATGTTTTGAGGTTTGACTTTCAAAATGCCCAAAATTAGGAAAAGTTGAAAGAAGTTGGGAGGACCTTCAGCTGAACAGAACAGTTTACATTGTTATAACTTTGAGGTTTTCTCTTTTTTTAAATAAAAATATATAAAAAATACACTTTACATTGTAAAAAATCATTAGAACGATTTAAAATGCATCCTTGTGTTTTAAAAATTGAGGAGTTTTGCCTCCTAAATCTCCAAAAGTGCGAAAAAACTGCAGAAAACTATGGGCTATAAAAATGTTTTGAGTTTGACTTTCCAAAATGCCCAAAATTAGGAAAAGTTGAAAGAAGTTGGAGGACCTTCAGCTGAACAGGAACAGTTTTACATTGTTATAACTTTGAGGTTTCTCTTTTTTAAATAAAAATATAAAAAAATACACTTTACATTGTAAAAATCATTAGAACGATTTAAAATGCATCCTTGTGTTTTAAAAAATTGAGGAGTTTTGCCTCCTAAAATCTCCAAAAGTGCGAAAAAACTGCAGAAAACTATGGGCTATAAAAATGTTTTTGAGGTTTTGACTTTCCAAAATGCTCAAAATTAGGAAAAGTTGAAAGAAGTTGGTGGGAGGACCTTCAGCTGAACAGGAACAGTTTACATTGTTATAACTTTGAGGTTTTCTCTTTTTTAAATAAAAATATATAAAATACACTTTACATTGTAAAAAATTATTAGAACGATTTAAAATGCATCCTTGTGTTTTAAAAAAATTGAGGAGTTTTGCCTCCTAAAATCTCCAAAAGTGCGAAAAACTGCAGAAAACTATGGGCTTTAAAAAATTTTGAGTTTTGACTTTCCAAAATTCGGAAAAGTTGAAAGAAGTTGGGAGGACCTTCAGCTGAAGAGGAACAGTTACTCTGTTATAACTTTGAGATTTTCTCTTTTTCAAATAAAAATATAAAAAAATACACTTTACATTGTAAAAATCATTAGAAACGATTTAAAATGCATCCTTGTGTTTTAAAAATTGAGGAGTTTTGCCTCCTAAAATCTCCAAAAGTGCGAAAAAATGCAGAAAACTATGGGCTATAAAAATGTTTTGAGGTTTGACTTCCAAAATGCCCAAAATTAGGAAAAGTTGAAAAGAAGTTGGGAGGACCTTCAGCTGAACAGGAACAGTTTACATTGTTATAACTTTGAGGTTTTCTCTTTTTAAATAAAAATATAAAATAATACACTTTACATTGTAAAAAATCATTAGAACGATTTAACATGCATCCTTGGTGTTTAAAAAATTGAGGAGTTTTTGCCTCCTAAAATCTCCAAAAGTGCGAAAAACTGCAGAAAAACTATGGGCTATAAAAATGTTTTTGAGGTTTGACTTTCCAAAATGCCCAAAATTAGGAAAAGTTGAAAGAAAGTTGGGAGGACCTTCAGCTGAACAGGAACAGTTTACATTGTTTATAACTTTGAAGGTTTTCTCTTTTTTAAATAAAAATATATAAAAATACACTTACATTGTAAAAAATTATTAGAACGATTTAAAATGCATCCTGTGTTTTAAAAAATTGAGGAGTTTTGCCTCCTAAAATCTCCAAAAGTGCAAAAAACTGCAGAAAACTATGGGCTTTAAAAAATTTTGAGTTTTGACTTTCCAAAATTCGGAAAAGTTGAAAGAAGTTGGGAGGACCTTCAGCTGAAGAGGAACAGTTTACATTGTTATAACTTTGAGATTTTCTCTTTTTCAAATAAAAATATAAAAAAATACACTTTACATTGTAAAAAATCATTAGAACGATTTAAAATGCATCCTTGTGTTTTAAAAAATTGAGGAGTTTTGCCTCCTAAAATCTCCAAAAGTGCGAAAAACTGCAGAAAACTATGGGCTATAAAAATTTTTTGAGTTTTGACTTTCCAAAATGTCCAAAATTAGGAAAAGTTGAAAGAAGTTGGGAGGACCTTCAGCTGAACAGGAACAGTTTACATTGTTATAACTTTGAGATTTTCTCTTTTTCAAATAAAAATATAAAAAAAACACTTTACATTGTAAAAAATCATTAGAACGATTTAAAATGCATCCTTGTGTTTTAAAAAATTGGGGAGTTTTGCCTCCTAAAACCTCCAAAAGTGCAAAAACCTGCAGAAAACTATGGGCTTTAAAAAATTTTTGAGTTTTGACTTTCCAAAATACCCAAAATTAGGAAAAGTTGAAAGAAGTTGGGGGGACCTTCAGCCGAACAGGAACAGTTTACATTGTTATAGACTTTGAGATTTTCTCTTTCTCAAATAAAAAAATTAAAAAATACACTTTAAAATTGTAAAAAATCATTAGAACCATTAAATTTATTAATGCGTTTTAAAGAATTAGGGAGTTGAAAACTCTCAAAAGTAAAAAAAACTGCAAAGAACCATTCAAATGCTTCTTGGGCTTAATACATAGCAGACTTTTGCTCTTTCAGATGCCCAAAAAATCCGAGAAGTTGGAAAGAATCTAGTGCGGAAAAAGTTCATTTTACATTGTTATAACTTTGGCATTTTTGTAAAATAAAATAAATCATTAAACAAAAAAAAGTATGTTTTGCTTATTTACTAATTGCGTTATTCAAAATTAGACATTGGCGGTTTTGGTAAAAAATTCCGGTCAAAATGCATTAAAAAGTCTCTGGCTGCATGTAAAAGAACGTTCTGAAGTGGCTTTTGCTTAAAATAATTTTTTTTGATCATAAATCATTACGAGTGTTAAAATGACCCAAAGGGCAAAATCACTTTGTTCAAAAGAGCTCAAGCTTTATAAACTTTGTCATGCTCTTAGCGCGTGGAAAAAACATAATTTTTACTTGTTTTACTGGGTCTTCGCTTGTTTAATATAAATATTATTTTCTCTCCAGCTATTTTGTAGTGGAGTCTTTCCTTGTTTACTTGCACCAATTTTCTAAGTGGATTTTGAACACTTTTTCCTTAACTAAGTTGTTGCGTCCCCATTTACTCATTGATTATCTTCCTAGTTTGTTTTAACACGTCTTTTATAACTTCGATATTAGTTTTTTTTTTCACTTTTTTGACCAGCTTTTTGGCTCAAACTATGACTTGTGTGTAAACGATTATTTGAAGATGCTTTAAAAAATATCACATTGTATGTGGGGAGTTTTTTAAGATGTTGTTTAAAAAACAATCAAACTGCGATGTTTAATCAAAATAAAATATCAAACGTGGTTTGCATGCAGAAAAAGAAGCACCACTTTGCCCTATAAAGACTACTAAGTCATGCTCTTAGAGCGTGGGGAAAACTTGAAATAATCGCAACAATATCGTCTGATTTGCAAGCAGGACTGAAAACTGAAGAAGACGAGGATATGAAGAGGTATATGGAGATGGAGATGGAGATGGAATTGAGGTGGAAGTCGAGCTGGAACCCAACCCCAACCGGCCAGTTGGCCGGAGGCGAAGATTTGAAGTTTCGGGTTTTTTTGAGCAGAAATTTTATCACGATTGGGAAAATAAAGAAATTTGTTTTTGGTTCGTTTATCTCTCAGTCACTTTCCTGCACATATGAAAAAGTCATGCTTGAAGCACATTCTCTCTCAATCATTCATTTCTAGGCTTAGCTTAGGGTGAGGTTATTCTTCGTTCGGGTCTACAACAATGTGCTTCGATCTAATTCCATATCTTCTGGACTCTCATCTACACGAATTAACTTTCTTTCTTTCAAGTTTCATTTCTTCAGTTCATTGCAAAATTACAGTCTCCGGTGGAGCAGATCGTAAAATCCAATGTGTTTTTTAACCGGATAAATTCAGAAGCCGCAACATCACGCCGTCTAATTACTGATTATCTCTGGATTACTTTGTGCATTGATCCCCAATTGGTCATCACAATTTTAATCATAATCATCAGTTAATCCTCAAAGCACACAATGTTTCATCCTAATTCCCTTAGATAAAACGCTTCCTTTTTTTAATTCGCCGCATTACGTTTCACGTGCCCGACAAGTAATAAACTTTTCGGCTTTGAATGATGGATTTACTGGAAGCTTTAGCAATTTCGCTATTACTAGGGGCGATTTATGAAGCTTAAGTCTCTCAGAAGTGCCAAGGATGGTGCACATTGAACCTTAGTTTCACTTGCACTATGCAAAGGCGTTTTAGCGGCATATTTGCAAAGGGTTTTTACTTCACAAACTTACAAGGAAATCGTTTATGGGTTTATGGCACCGCGCCATTAATCATCAAAACCTACTGTAAAGGCTTAATGATTGTTTTACTAATATTTGATCAATCCATCATCGGGAACTGGTGACTGACGTCCGTACATAAATGATGTTTTTAGCAGTGCATTTTTCTGGTCCTCATAAATCACCTTATCAAGCTCCTCCGGCGCTTTCAACTTCGACATGTTTTATTTCCTGTTTTTTTCCTGGATTATTCCGTTGGATTGTAAAAATAAACAATTGCCTGAACCTTGCGGGAGAAATTGCGTCAGTGAAAAGTTCGCCGAAACTATTTCAGAGCCAAAGTAATTAGAGCATTTTGTCCACAAACAGTAATTTTCATAATTGTTCAGCATTTTTTCGAGCAATTCAATGGAAATTGCGTCAATGCGTCTGGCAAACAGCATCATTATTTGGTTTTTGTTTTTGCGTAGAAAAATACAGGTTTTTATTAATTCCAGTTCCATGCACACCAGATAGATAGATAGATAGATAGATAGATAAAATTTATTAAACATTCACATTACTAAATTCACAAACAAAGTTTAAAACAAAAAACATAAGTCAGTAAATGTCCCATGTCTGGCCAGATGTTCGGGCCGGTTGCTCTTTGCCCATGATCTAAATAGGGCGCGCTAAGTCGTCCATTACCTGGGCAGTGCCCTAACATGGACATTCCCGAGCTAGCCATATGCACGACAACGTCAGGAGATAGTCTTGAAGTGGCGGTTTTGGTTTTATTCGAGGGGCATTCATTAAGGAAAAAAAGGTCTTCCTGAAGGGAAGCCAAAACCCCTTTTGCTTCGACCTTTAAGCCTGATACTGTCAGCCGTGGCGTTAACCGCCGGCAGTTTCAACTAGATGACCAAATCCTTCCGCCCCCGCCCCGATCGGTGCAAGGACCAGCCATCACCAGCCAGGACGAGGCAGGACGAACCCGTCAAGTCACGTTATGTTGGATTTGTGCGTTTTCCAGCCTGCTAGAAACGACTGTCTGCAACTGGCAGGCAATGTTTGTTTGTCGTCACGTACTGTCAGGGACAAAATCCTCATAAAATATGGGAAGTCGCTTATACATAGGGGACCATGGGTTGGGCGATCGTTGCTCTTACTTGGGTGATATTTCGCGTGAGGACTGAAGCCTTGCACTCCGCTATGAATAAATTTTTCAGCGATGGTATCTATAGTAAGTCGGCTATAGAGGCCATCCCTGTAGCTTCGTGCATTTCGGTATTCTGGTGGTAGCTGTCACGCCGTATAGAACGCCTCTTAGGAACCTATTTTGGGTCCTTTGAACACGTCGTCTCGTGGAATCGCAGACAGAGTGCCAGACATGGGAGCCGTAGGGTCAGTATGGGCCTTATAGTGGAGGGTGTAGAGCAGAAGTTTATTTCGAGGTGATAGGAAAAGAATTTGGCGCCAGAAGAGAGTACAACTTTCTTCGGGCCATGAAAGTCTTTGTACAGCATAGTCAACATGCTTATTGAAATGGAGTCGGGGCGTCTAGTTTGAAATCCCAGGTTATTCACCTCTTTTGTTGGTTTGATAGGAGTATTTTGGGACCACGAGTGGTGATAAGATTTTATTGTTAGTGAATTTGCGCGAAAAGATAATAAGTTCCGTCTTCCTGGGATTCACTTTAAGTTTCCATTTGTCAAAATACGGCGTCAAATAAACTCAGGTGATGTGCAATGCGAGATTCGCAGCCTGAGCATAAAAAAGACGATGTGTAGATAGCCGTATCATCAGCGTATAGTGCTATTTTTGTAGTGGGAAGTTTTGGAATGTCTGCTGTGTACAATGTATACAGCAGCGGCGAAATCACTGTTCCTTGTGGTACTCCTGCCGCGATGCGTCCTTTTGGCAGAAAGTGGAATTCTCCACTTTCACCTGGATGGAACGGTTTTTTAGGTAAGACGCTATCAGGGAAACTAGGTAGAGTGGCAGTGAATGCACGGCAAACAACTTGTACAGCAGGCCTGTGTGCCAGACTGTGTCAAAGGCCCTTTGCATGTCGAGAAGCAGCATAACCGTACTTTGAAGCTTATTAAATGCTGCATAGGCATCCGTTGCGATCCTAGCAGTCTGCAGCGTTTGTGTTGTGTTTTGGTCGAAAGCCAAACTGCTCATCCGGGATTAAACTTCGAAGCTCGGCTGCTGCCTGTAATCTAGAATGAATGGCACACCAGATGGAGTAAAGGAAATTGAAAAAAACTCGCTACAATTGGCCGAAAATCCTCAAAGAAAAGACGAACATCTAATAAATTGCGCACTTCAATTTTTTCCGGATAAATGCAAAAAACTATGGCGGACGATGGGGTTTATCATTGAGTTCATGAACTAATTTCATTTTATGCGATAGCGATGATATTTTTCTGCCTTTAAAATCCATTTAGCTCGATTTGATAAAACGCATCTGTATGTCTGTAAATTCTTTATAATTTTTTATTTTAATATATAGACTGTATTTTATCGGGCTGCCAACGCCAAAACATCATAAATCAATTATTGCAACTTAATTAATCCGGGCTTAAATTACTAAAACACAAAAAATCATAATAAATTGCAAATGTATTATATGCAGCTTTATTTGATAGTAGATATAGTCAGAGTAGTAGTAAACATCTTTATTTCTAAAAAGGGCTATCGACCTATCGGTCTTTCTGACCTTGTTTAATACATGTAGTCTTAATCTAAATAAATAACAAAGATGAAAATTCTCTTATTCTAGGTTAATAATCTTATTAACCACCTAACTGACAGAAAGACAGCTTGCCTGTTTATGGACATTAACAAGGCTTTTGAAAGTGTCTGGCATAGAGGACGGGACACTTACTATACAAACTATACAAACTACACTCACCAACATATCTACTACTCACCATAAAGAACTTACTAGAAAACAGACAACTACAAGTACGAATTGACAAAACACTGTCATTTTCTTTTTCCCCTGAACAAGGGCTCCCTCAAGGATCCCCGCTCTCATCGTTTCTCTGCAATATATACTGCCATGACATATACAATTACAACTTACCAGACAAAAATCAAATCGACAGATCGGCATACATATTACAATACGCAGACGACACGGCACTTATTGTAACATGACAAAACTACTGAGAGAGCAGCTCAAAGACTCCAAATACTAACAAACAACACAATGACATGGTTTTATAAATGGATACTAACACCGAAACGCGTCAAAAAACCAACTTCTGCTCACAAACCACAGACTCAAGCGCTGACTCCCCTACAATAACTGCAGACGGCCAAACGACACAACCAAAAACGACGTAAAATTACCTTGGAATTCACAATTGACCACAAACTTAAATTCACTAAACACATACGAAACATCAGGGCAGAAACAATAAAGAGAACAAAACACTTCCGATCAGCTAACCTACAAAGACAGAGGAATTAGCACAAACACCTCCACCAAAATATATAAAGCTATTTGCAGACCCTTACTAGACTTTGGACATATACTCATGACCAACTGAATAGAAAGGACAAAACGTTATACACAAACAACAGAACAAATTGCACTAAGACTAATAACACGAACAAGACACCCCCAAAACCCACTACACAACCCCCCCACCCAACTACTATACGAACGCACAAACATGACAAAAATCCCGGAAAGACTCATACAGCTACAGACAAAATGGACAAACAACCCCTACAACTGGACCATACTGAATCCCCTTTGCCTTACAAGACCAACCAGACAATCCCGCTTCCGTTTCCCTACATCAACGCTACTCGAACACTTACAAACGCAACTGACTAGTGGACAATAAAATAATTTTTTCTTGCCATTGAAATTTTATTTAATAATATTGTTAACCTAGAATAAGAGAATTTTCATATTTGTTTTTTATTTAGATCAAGACTACATGTATTAAACAAGGGCAGAAAGATCGATAGGTCGACAGCCTTTTTTAGAAATAAAGATGTCTACTACTACTAATCTTATTAAATAAAGTTTCCAATTCTAATAACAAGAAAAAATTATTTTATTGTTCAGTAGTCAGTTGCGTTTGTAAGTGTTCGAGCAGCGTTGATGTAGGGAAACGGAAGCGGGATTGTCTGGTTGGTCTTGTAAGACAAAGGGGATTCAGTATGGTCCAGTTGTAGGGGTTGTTTGTCCATTTTGTCTGTAGATTTATGAGTCTTTCCGAAATCTTTGTCATGTTTGTGCGTTCGTATAGTAGTTGGGTGGAGGGGTTGTGTAGTGGGTTTTGGGGGTGTCTTATTCGTGTTATTAGTCTTAGTGCAATTTGTTCTGTTGTTTGTATATAACGTTTTGTCCTTTCTGTTCAGTTGGTCATGAGTATATGGCCATAGTCTAGCAAGGGTCTACAAATAGCTTTATATATTTTGTTGGCGGTTTTTGTGCTAGTTCCTCTGTCTTTGTAGGTTAGTGATCGGAAGTGTTTTGTTCTCTTTATTGTTTCTGCCCTGATGTTTCGTATGTGTTTAGTGAATTTAAGTGTGTGGTCAATTGTGATTCCAAGGTATTTTACGTCGTTTTTTGGTTGTGTCGTTTGGCCATCGGCAGTTATTGTAGGGGAGTCAGCGTTGAGTTTGTGGTTTTTAAGCAGAAGTTGGTTTTTGGACGCGTTTGGTGTTAGTCTCCATTTATAAAACCATGTCATTGTGTTGTTTGTTAGTGTTTGGAGTATTTGAGTTGCTCTCTCAGTAGTTTTGTCATGTACAATAAGTGCCGTGTCGTCTGCGTATTGTAATATGTATGCCGATCCGTCGATTTGATTTTTGTCTGGTAAGTTGTAATTGTATATGTCATGGCAGTATATATTGTAGAGAAACGGTGAGAGCGGGGATCCTTGAAGGAGTCCTTGTTCAGGGGAAAAAGAAAATGACAGTGTTTTGTCAATTCGTACTTGTAGTTGTCTGTTTTCTAGTAAGTTCTTTATGGTGTGTAGTAGATATGTTGGTGTGTGTAGTTTGTATAGTTTGTATAGTAAGCCTCTATGCCAGACACTGTCAAAAGCTTTGTTAATGTCCATAAATAGGCAAGCTGTCTTTCTGTCAGTTAGGTGGGTTGTTTGTATATTGTTAGTCAGAGTGAAGAGTGGGTGAATAGTGGAGTGCTGATGTTTGAATCCGAACTGATACGATGGTATGTACTTTCCGACCAGTTTTCCCAGTCGCTGCCTTATTATGTACTCAAAAACCTTGCTAAGTACTGGTAGCAGTGTAATTGGTCTGTAATTGCTCGGTTGTGTATTGTCCAGTCCATTTTTGGGTATAGGGATTATTAAGCCGTTTGTCCATGTTTTTGGAATTATGTTATTTCTGATGCAGTTGTTCAATTCAGTTAGGATCAGTTTGTGTGTTTCTTGATTTAGGCTTTTCAGGAGTTTTGCCTTTATTTTATCTTTTCCCGGTGCTGTCTTTTTGATATGCTCTAGGGCTTCATCGTACTCTGTGTCTGTGATCAGTTTGTATGGATATAGTCAGAATCATCTTTAAAATAATGTTTTATGTTTTTACACCACTCTATCCGGGGCACGAATCCAATTGGCGCAGTCGGTAGCATTCGAATTTGAAACGAAAAAAACACCCAAAAACGTCGACTCTATGCCTCATTAGGACGTGAATTGTCCCAGTGAAATGTTTTTATCCAAAGTTGCGATTTCCTATTCAAAAGCTAAGAAAAATTGCTAAATAGGCTTGGTGCAGGAGCACGTTTCAGACCCCCTAAAAAATGAACATGTATTTACATTTTAAGGAGATTTTCTGAATTCATAGCCAGAGGTTCCTCTATGCGCCGGAAAAGCTGCAAAGACTTTCCAGCATTGGGGTGGAAACTAGGAAGGTTCTTTTATCGACCCTACAGTTGGATGTTTCAGGTTTAATTCGGGAGCAAGTTTGAGCTGTCGTAAACAAGTAACGAGTCCTTATATTTTAAAAATGTTTCCTGGGTTTATTGCCGGAAAGTCCTTCTATGTGCGGGAATAACTGCAGAAACCTGCCGCCTTTGGGGTGGGTAGTCGTAATTTTTTTTCGTAGGCGTACAGTTTGTCGTTCCCGCCTTAGTGGAGGAACACATTCCAAAGCCTCTGGAAATTCAACCAGTATCTGGATTTTAATGAGTTTCTCTAAAATCATAGCTGGAATCTGCCTCTATACATTGTCAAAGCTACAAATATTTTCCTCATTTGGGTTAAAAACTAGATTTTTTTTGTTGACTCAACAGTTCGATATTTCAGGTTTAATTCAGGAGCAAGTTTCAGAGCTCGTAAAAAATAAACCAGTGAATAGATTTTAAAGATATTTTTTGAATTCATAGCCAGAAGATTTCGCGATGCGCTGAAAAAACTGCAGAAATCTGCCTCCTTTGCGATGGGTACTTGCAATTTTTTTCGTGGACCTACCGTTTGGCGTTCTGGGCTTGATGGAGGAACACATTCGAAATCCTCTGGAAATTCAACCAGTATCTGGATTTTAATGAGTTTCTCTAGATTCATAGCTGGAGTCCGCCTCTATACATTATCAAAGCTACAAATATTTTCCGCCTTTGGGTTAAAAACTAGATTTTTTTTTATTGACTGAACAGTTCGATATTTCAGGTTTATTTCAGGAGCAAGTTTCAGAGCTCGTAAAAAATAAACCAGTAAATAGATTTTAAAGCTGTTTTCTAAATTCATAGCCAGAAGATTTCTCGATACGCTGGAAAAACTCCAGAAACCTGCCCCCTTTGTGGTGGGTACTTGTAATTTTTTTCTCGTAGACCTACAGTTTGGCGTTTCGGGCTTAGTGGAGGAACACATTCCAAAGCCTGTGGAAATTCAACCAGTATCTGGATTTTAATGAGTTTCTCTAGATTCATAGCTAGAATCTGCTTCTATACATATTCAGAGCTACAAATATTTTCCGCATTTGGGGTGAAAACTAGGTTTTTTTTATTGACTCAGCAGTTCGATATTTCAGGTTTAATTCAGAAGCAAGTTTCAGAGCTCGTAAAAAATAAACCAGTGAATAGATTTTAAACATGTTTTCTGAATTCATAGCCAGAAGATTTCTCGATGCAGTGGAAGAACTCCAGAAACCTTCCGCCTTTGGGGTGGGTACTTGCAATTTTTTTTCGTAGACCTACAGATTGACAGATTGACGTTCCGGGCTTAGTGGAGTAACACATTCCAAAGCCTCTGGAAATTCAACCAGTATCTGGATTTTAATGAGTTTCTCTAGATTCATAGCTAGAATCTGCTTCTATTGATATTCAGAGCTACAAATATTTTCCGCATTTCGGGTGAAAACTAGATTTTTTTTATTGACTCAACCGTTCGATATTTCAAGTTTAATTCAGGAGCAAGTTTCAGAGCTCGTAAAAAATAAACCACTAAATAGATTTTCAAGATGTTTTTTGAATTCATAGCCAGAAGATTCCTCGATGTAGTGGGAAAAATGCAGAAACCTGCTATCCTTTTGGTGGCTGCATGTAACCCACTTAGTAGAGGAACAAATTCCAAGACCTACGGAAATTCAACGAGTGTCTGGATTTAAATGCGTTTTTTTGGATTTATAGCTGGAAATTTCCTTTATGAGCTGGCAGTGCTGCAAAAACTTTCAATCTTTGGGATGGAAACCAAGAATTTTTTAGGTTTAATTTCAATTTCAATTCACTTTAAAAGCAACGTAGTAATTCCCAACCATATAATATAGGTATAATCCTACCCACTGCACCACTTAGACTTGCGGGTCCGAAAGAATACTTGTAACCGTGCTTTTTCGAAAATTATTATTTCCAGAGCTCGAATATTACAACTACAATGTAAAACTTTGCTTAATCGGTCTACCATTAGGAAAACACCTTTTGTATTTAATTGAATACCAAAGCCTTAAAATAGTGCTAATTATTATAATTGCGTATTTTTCGATTGGTTGTTAATATCAAACTAATTGATAAGCAACTTAATAATTACCAAATTGAAACTTTTAAACTGTGCGAGAGATAAGCGTAAGGAAATATTATTTCCAAGGAATCAATGCATTTTGCTAGGCATTTTTCGTTGGCAAAGTAAAATCTGTTCTTGGAGCAATTCAAGAAATATTATTTTTATAGAATTTGGAGCAAAAATTGATTTACAGCAGTTCATACATTCAGAGGCAGCAGGTTGAAAAAAACTGCAGAAAAAAGCCTAAGAAAACAGAAATTAATTAAGGTTGAAGACAAGATTAGAAATGTGAAAAATGCTGAAAAACCAGCGAAGATAAAGGCTCTTAAAAGTGCTTCTTCTCTACAAGAATAAATTTTTTAACGACAATACTTAAAAGCATGCAAATGGAGATGTTCAAAATCCCTGACAGGTCGACTCCTTGGTTAAGGTAATTTGGAGGAATCATCGGCAGATTTTTCCGGAAACTACATAGTTTTTAAGTAAAAAAGTTCGTTTTTAGACTTTAGACGAAGGAAAAGGCGTTAGATTTCCGGCGAGATTTTGAAGGAATATTCTATGTCCTCAAAAAATCGATTGCAAAATTCCAAAAAGTGTGTAGTTTCACGAAAAGTTTCCCAGCATCCTTTAAAGTTACCTCCTAAGAAGTTTTTCTAATTAAATTCTCCCTAGGCTTATTAAGCCTGAGAAACTTTATGTACAAACCGAGTTTCATCTTTTTATCTGTTGTGGTAAAGAAATTGAAAAATTAATATACACGTTGAAGACGCACACTTTTAAGAGCCCCTACCTCCTGGAGGCGACACTTTTGGGCCTATGTGCATATGAGATTTTTCTAATGTTCTAAGATGTGAAATATGCCCTTAAAAAAATCGCAAATTTAATTATGAAAAACTGCAAAATTTGGCAGAAATTGATGAAAAAAGTAGGAAAGGACCCTGGAGAAATATACGATAAGGATGTCGAGGAGATAAGTGCGAGACAGCCAAAATCAGGAAAGTGCAAGCACTAATGGACACTGCAGCAGAGAAGCGAGGTGAAAATTAAAATTAAAACCAACTGAACTGTAGTCAAGTGATAAAGTAGGAGCTGGGAATTAATAATTTAAAAAATTAATTGCAGCCAATTTCCACAGCAGTCTTTTAAGGCCTAAATATTCGAATTCGAACCATTTTGTCCATCCTACCAATCGACTTTCATTCTTCTTCTTAGAATGCCTATCCGTTCCGGATGTTGGCTATCATGTTGGCAATTCGACCTTTGTTAACAGCGGCGCGGAATAGCTGATATCTTCCTTCTGACCACTCCTCCAGCTCCATATATTTACCTTGCCTTGTAGGATCTTCTGCAAAAGGACATATCTGCTCTCATTGCGCATTATATGTCCCAACTGTTTTCAGAACTTCTTTTTCCTGTCCCATCCTTCTCAGCACCTCCGTATTGGTCAATCTCTCTGTCCAAGGTATTGGTTGGATTCTTCGGACAGCCACATTTCAAATGGCTCGAGTTTTTTGGAGGAGACATCCGTAAGCGTCCACGATTCGACCCAATGAAAAAAGGTCGAAAACACGTAGCATTGCAATAGGCGAATTTTCGTTCCCAGCTGGAAGTCGTGGCTGGTAAAGACTTTTTCCATCCTGATAAATGCTGTTCTCGCTTTTTCAATGCGCGTTCCAATTCCCACAGAATGTGTATTTGTTGACTTTCTCTAAAGGAGTCTACCAATAAAGAACCGCGGGTGCTTTGGTTTTTACTGATTATCATTTGTTTTGTTGGTATTTATTTCCAAACCATATTGTCGACTGTATTATGCATCACTGTCCATCAGGAGTTGCGGTTGTCCGCAAAAATAACGGTATCATCCGCATACCTTATGTAATTCAATCGTTCTCCATTTGGCAGGATTCCGGCCTCAATCTCCTGCAGGGCTTCTCTGAAGGTGCCTTCCGAGTACAGATTGAAAATTTCAGGAGACAGTATGCATCCCTGTCTCACACCACGCAGTATTTGTATTTCCTCCGTTGCCTCTCTGTCTCTACTAGATTTCTGATGACGTTGAGGTCCTTCCCATCCAGGCCAACTTTTTGCAGAACTTCCATCATTCTCGTGTGTCGAACTTGGTCAAAGGCCTTCCTGTAATCCACGAAACATGCGTATGTATCGCAGGTTACATCCCTGCAGCGCTGAAACAGCACCTGAATCGAAAATAGAGCCTCCCTAGTCCCTACAGCCCTTCTAAAGCCGAACCGACATCTGTTCCTCGCACAGTTTAAATTTTCTACTGTGAATTATCTTCAGGAATATCTTCAGTAGATGGCTCATCAAGCTTATTGTCCGAAACTCGCTACATTTCCTAGCATTAGGTTTTTGGGGAGAGTAATAAATTCAGATTTTATAGATATAGATCATAGATCACATTGAACACTCTTGTAAGCCACCCTAGATTCTTCCCCTCGATCACCTTTAATATCTCAGCCGGAACTCCATCAGGACCCAAAGTCCTTAGATCTTTAACATTTTCTGAGCTGCCTGTGCTTCTCCATCTAAGATTGGGGGACCATCTGTTTTATCAATATTGGGTGGCACCGTAGCGTGGTTTGCTTAATTTCCCACTTCTTCACTATAACTCGGCCTTGGTTATCCTTAAGTACATTAACTGTTGTTCTTTTAACTCTGCCCGTCATTTCCCTTACCTTCTTGTGCAGATCAAATTTGGTTTGTCATTCTTCGATTTCTACACATTTTTTCAGTTTCTCTTTTTCCTTAGCTGTTTTTATTTTCGCCTTTTTTCTCTCTGTGTGTTCATGTAATCTCCCGTTTTATTTTTAAACAATCTGCTTTTTTCCATCAGTTCCAGGATCTCGTCGGTCATCCAAGATTTTTTCCTCTGTTTGAGAGACTTTAAGTACTTTTCTTTGACTTTATGTGTACTTCCCTGAAGCATTTTAAGGTCTTTTTCTATATCTCCAGTGTTTTCCTGCTCTTCAGTCTCTGTTAAAAGGCTGTGTCTTTTAGTCTTCTGACATCATATCTCCCTATATGTTTCTTCTCTACTCTCTTCGGCCTGGTTCTCATTCTTCCTATTAACGGGTTATGATCCGATTGAACATCTGCTCCTGGATAAGTTTTTTTGTTTCTGATGCTGTTCCTAAATCTCTTATTTTGGTTCCTAGTTTTTCCATCATTCGATCTCCACGTGTACAATCTTCTAGGGTGATGTTGAAAGAATGTTTTGGTTACAATCTGATCACGTCCCGCTGCGAATGTACTCAGAGGATCGCCACGCTCATTTCTCTCGCCCAGTCCAAAGTCTCCGTTGTGTTCCCCAGTTCTTCCTTTTCCAAGCTTGGCGTTGAAATCACCCATAATAATATGTATATCATGCTGGGGCAAGGCTTTGATGATATCTGATATTTGCTTATAGAACTGGTCTAGGTCCTCGTTGTTGGAGTCTGTAGTAGGGGCATAAATCTGCTGTGGCCTTGCATTGATTTGTAGAAGAACTATTCTTTCCGATAGTGGTACAAAGTTGGTAACACACGTTACAATTTGTTTGAGCTGGAAAGTGTTGTTTAATGTCCCAGAGTAATATACAGAATAGTCCTCCTCGTTGTTACTACCTCCTGTACCCTGCCATCTCATCTCGCTGATGCCTAAGATCTGCAGTTTCAAGTCGTTTCATCTCTGAAATTGTGTTTTGCAGCTTTCCAGGCTGTGCCATGGTTTCCAACTTTATCTTTTTGTACCCTCCTTTCTTTCTATCAATCAAAACATTCCCTCCCGGAGATCCGAATGAGGGACTACATCCGGACATTTGAAGTTTTGTCTTGACTATAGCCTAGGGAGAACTCTAAATGAGTCTTTAATGTGTTGGAGTCCCATTTGCCTACCACATCCTTATGCCGTTGATCATTTTGTGTGATTTTGGTGATTCCTCCGCCTTCGGAGCCGATTTCTCAACTCCAGGACTCAAGAGTGCCCTACCCCTTACTAGCTCCTCCACCCGGAGCTGTTGGCCAGTAGGTGGGGGATTGCTTATCCCGGCAATAACTTGTTGGTCGTCATTGCCTCGTTAGTTGTCTAGCAGGGTGGACCGGATGATCAAGGCCATCACACGAGCAGGTGAGGTTGACTTTTGGGCTGGTATTTATTGTCCTACCTTCGCCCCTTCCACCCCAATCTTTCATTGCAGTGGCTTAATTAATAAGTTTCGCTTTGTATGAATGTCGAGATCTCAATTTCTAATATTTACGGCTTTACGGCGGCTTTATTGCTTGTCTGGAAACTTATTTACATTGGCACCTAATTAAGACCAATGTTTTTATAAGAAATCGACCCAATCGAACCATAAATTATCATCTTGGATAATTTGGCGGTTATCAACCAAGATTAATTGTTTACGGATCACTGCATATGAACGTGCTTAATTAGATTAGAGCTCGTATTTGGAAACATAAAAATTCGAATGTACTTTGACAACATTATTAAGATAATCCGTTTAACGTTAGAAGCTTGCTGGTTCAAAGTTTCCCCAGGTGCCAACATTTGGTCATTTAGACCGGCGGGGTTTTTCTAAACCTCCAATGTTGCACTCAACTTTGTCTAATTAAACCTTAAACAAAGTACAACCTTCATAATTATTCGAAATCTCCTGTTGACTGCGACTTATTTGTTTCACTGAACATTAATAGATTGCACTTGAGAACTCCATTAGAACAGAATGTTTTTTTCCGATTTGGTATCGATCACCTACGGGTCGAGTTTTTTCTTTCAGCTTGATGTAATTGATGTAAATGTTCCCGGAAATCGGCAATATGCGGCTTGTTTATTAGTTATTGGCGCAATTAAAATAATTATTAACACAAGCAACACGACTCGTTGTAGTATGGAACCGTAACCAAAGTCAGCGAAGCCCGGAAAATGAGGGAAAGAGCCTACACACGTGAGCATATTACCATCGTAACCGGAGATGAAGCCACCATAAAGGCTCTTGAATCGTACACAATCAGGTCACAATGTGTGCTAGATTGTGTAAAAGAACTTATGACCCTGGCTGGGAACTCAAACAGAGTAAAACTCAGGTGGGCAACTGGGACAAACAGGAGCAAAGGAAATGAGATTGCTGTGGAACTTGCTAAGGCAGGGGCCGAGCAACCACTGACCAACCAAGAACCTGCTTGTGGTATATCTCATGCCCAAGTTAGGGCGGGAATGGATCTTGGAAGAACATAGAAAGTACTGGGAGGAGACAGCGCGACTCCTTACAGCAAGGCAGTTGGTGGGACCTCCACAACCAGTGCGTAAAAACGAACTGCTAGATCTCAGCAGGCAAAAAAAAAGGAGCATAGTGGCCTTTTTAACAGGACACGCCCCCTGCAAAATACACCTGTTCAGGATGGGACTCAGCGATCAACCGACCTGCAGGGGGACGTAACTACTCTACATATTTTGTGTCACTGCAGGTCATATGCAACAGGTAGACGAAGACTCGTGGGAGGAGATGAAGTTCTACTAGACCAGGTCATGCCTACCCCAATCAAGATTCTTCTGGAATTCATTGAATACACAGGGACAATGAGGGAGTTAAATACGAAGGCACAATAGGACAGAAATGACCGCGGTGCTAGGCCAAACATCACTTCGGAGGTGAGGAAGGGCTTTAGTGGGTAGAGAGCTAAGCTGGAGTCCCACGCAGCCCAGAGCGCCAGAACATCAGCTCTGGGTGTGCGTAAGAGAGCATTTCCCAAACCTCACCGCAAAAAAAAAAAGAAAACCAATCATGATTGACAGGTTTTGTTAATTATTGTTGTTAATTAGGTTCCTACAAAGTATCGATTTTGCATTGATTAATTAGGAGCGAAAATGTGCTTAATAACTAGTTGTTTTTTTGCGTGAACTTCCAACATTGTCTGCGCTTAATTGACTTGAAAATGTAGCTATTTTCGAACGAAACGTGCACGTAGGCACACGACAAATTGTTAAATCGAAAATTAGCACAAAACAGGAATGTCGAATAATTAAGACAAATAATCGCATTAGGAGAATATACAATGAAGGTGGTCATTTGACACTTGATATAATAATAAATAACTAATAAAACAATTATGGATAAATTAGCATAAGTAATTTGGGATAATGCGAAATAAACGTTAATATGTTTCACTAATATGGTCCCATTTTCGTCAAGTTTATAATAAATTCCATAGTGGCATTTTCGACCGGTAAATTTCCCTATAGTTTCGCTATAGAAGCTCTTCAAGGAATTCAGGGACGACCAACTCCGCCTGCAGTGTTTTGCCGGGATATCAGAGAGGAACTGGAAATACAGGATGTGGTAGGATGGGTCAGAACACGCAGGAGGTGCTGGAGAGACCATGATCAATGCCATATGAAAAATGGGCAAAGTGTACCATCCTGTATGACCGGTAGGAAGGCCACCCAAGAAATGGCATGAAAGCTGGAGCTCAGCAAGACTCCCGATGGAGGACGGGGTGTCAATTTGAAAACTTGAACAGAGAAAACTACTTAAGATTCCCTGGATGGAACATGTAGCTAATGAGCAAGTCTTAGAGAGAGCAAACACCAACCGACAACTGGTAGACATCGTAAGACAACAAAAAACGTCCTACCTGGGACATATTCTCCTAGGTCCTAGGTACAATTTACTAAAAACTATACTAATGGGAAAATCGAGGGACAAAGAGGACCAGGAGGAAGACAACACTCAAATCCGGAACTGGTTTAACATGGCAGATGCCGACACGATATTCAGAAGAGCCGAGGAAGGAACACTTTATATTGCCCAGTGAACACTACGCCAACGCACTAAGAAGCGTACGGCACCAGAAGAAGAAGAAGTTCTTTTGGAACGCCGCTGTAAATATGTATGTAACCTTCCTTCTCCTCTGTACCATGCCCTTGTCTTTTAATTTCTGTTAGGCCTACTATGTCTACACCGATACGCTTTATTGCCTTAAAAACTTCAGGACTCTTTGTGGCGATTCCTTGTATATTCCATGTTGCTATTCTCATTGTCATTTTTCGTGCATGTTGTAGTCTTCGGGTTGGGGATCCTTTTTTAGACACTAGACGATTGCCTTTCTGGCCTGAGGACCTCTGTCTATCCCTCGCTTGGGTACCTTCAGGAACGAGGTGCCACTTACGCCAAGGTCACCGTACCGAAGTCCATCTCCTCCCTGCTTTTTGTGCCGGTGTGGTCTTCACCCGTATCCCTGGGCATGGGTACAGCGATATACCCCGCTGTACTGGTTACTGTACCCGAATACTGGGTCCCCAACAGAACTTTGCCACCCGCTGGGCCCACCCCCGCCTGCTGAGAGTTACCCAAGTGCGCCTAGAGAAGGGGGCTCCAACCACCTTGGGCTGTGTTAATGTGCGTGTATGGTTCCATGCACTAAAGCCATTATAAGAAGATTTTAATTAACACTTTTAGGTTTTGGGTAAAGCTTAGCAGAACCTAAAGTGAAACTGATGAGTTTCCCAGATTTTTCGCTCGCCTTCATTAAGACACTCTTATCCAAATTTGCCTAGTTCCTTATGTGAATTACATTCGAATTTATTATAAAAGATCAATTTCGATTACACCAATACTAACTGGTTTCGAACCAAAGTTCGCTGATAAAAAAGGTCAACAGCTCATTGATCTTCGCTGAGAATTTCAACAATCTTAAACGTTCAGGTTTCACTGATTTTCTCGCTACGCTTGCTTTGGACCAGCATCAGGAACAGAAACGCGTCAAAACACTCAACATAAACCAGTAAACGTGAGGTCAAGTTCATCCGCATTCACTTCCGAGGTTGGTTATCAAAACGCGTTTTCCTTCAATGTAATATCCATTGCAACTGGTGTTAAGGTGGACCACTTATACCAATAAGATCAATCACAAACTTTACTGCAGTTCTTTGGGCCAGTAAAAATCTCTTTCAATATATCCTGAGACAGACACGACCTTTACCTTACAAACCGCAAATGTCTCACATACTGCGGCTTAAAAGTGCCAGCATCGGAATGGTATTCTTAAAATGAAGCGATATTGACCCACTGCCAATTTCCTGCATGTTAATGGGCAAATGAGGTCAAGAAATCTTTAGATTGATTAGATCTGCAGGTTTATGTAATGAGCAATAAACAAATGGGGCGTTTAAAATACTAAATTTATCCGATTCGGATATGCTGTATTTGTTGATAGAGAAAAGGGCAGGTTTGCGTGCGGAATTTTAGGATTTCTCTATTTAATGCCTGCAAATTAGGCGCTTCTTCTTCTTCTTCACCTTTTCGAAAGCCAAAGGCTTGTTTACCCTCTCACGTGACCTCTTGAGAAGCTGATGACCAGCTATCCTTCCATCTCTTCGGAGGGCGTCCTGGTGGTCTTCCAGTAGCTGACTTGCCATTCCGTGCAATCTTGGCAAGTCTCCCATCGCCCATTCTGGGAACATGTTCGCTACTGTGTTCTTCTGGCACGTGACCATCTCACCACATCCAATATCCCACACTCCTCTCGGATGTCCGCACTCCTCCTGTGATCTCTCGAGGTATTACCTGCTATGGCTCTTAAGGTCCTCATCAAAAATCATCCCCTTGGAAAAATTTGTTACGTAAAAAACTTTGAAAGCGCCCAAGATTCGTTTTTTTTTTAGATCGTGCGTCTGATCAGATCAGATTCTCCTGCAGAATTGTTGTGCACTGTTTTTGTTTGTGCACTGTTTGTGAATTGTTGCACACACAAAACCCGAATAAGATTTTAACTGTGTGTGTAGATATGGGTAACTCAGTGAATTTTCAAGAGCCGACGCAGTGCCGGCGCAGTGGTTTAGTGCGCCAACCCAACGCACTGGCGCAATTTATGTTGCAGTAAACTCACTTATATATTACGCCGTACGCCAATAGATAAATCGATAAATGTGCTGTCGTTTCCCAAAATTTCATGCCGCGCCTGGCGACAATCGGTCCCATTCCCGACGCAGCGACACCAAACTTTTGTGGCGTGTAGCACAGGCCCTGGTCTCCAAAATAGACCACACACTGTAGTCCATCGGATTGAAATCTGGCTAGTAGGGCGGCTATTCCGCCTACGAGATGAAATTCGGAAAATGAGCCCCTCACCAGTTCTGAGTCACTTTCGCCTTATAGACCAGAGCGGAGTCCTGTTGGGACGTCCAATCTGCATCGCCAAAGTGCTTCTGTGTCCACGGAAGTACGACGGCGTCGAGGATGTCACGGTGGTAGACGTCTTTGTTGATTTGGACCCCCTGTTCCACAAAAACAGGAACTGCAGCCGCGGGATTTTGGTGACGATGGCCGATGTGCCAGTGGCCTCCGTGGACCGGCTCCTATCGTTCTGGTGATTGTGGGCTTGTTCAACGGTGAACAGCTTCTCATCTGTGACGAGGATTTTGTCCCACTGAAGCGGAGCGTGGCGACGAAGGAATCGTTTGCGTCTTTTCAGACGTACGCGCTTGTTGCTGTCGGTGAGAAGCTAAAATTTTTGGAGCTTGTAGGGCTTGAGATCGAGATCCTCCTTGGCTATTTGGCGAATTGATTCCCGATTGATACCAGTCTCAGGTGCGATTTTTCTCATGGAGACTCGGATTTCGCCTGACAAGTTCTCGTACGAGCGCCTGGTTCTGACGGTGCGCTTTCTGCCACTTCCTGGACGGCGCTGTCAGACGGGATGAGTTATAACTTGTCTATAACTCATTGGGGTTGGGACCCAAAATATCTCTTTTTTGTCGAAATAGAAGCCTGCTGAATTTTGCATTTTTTAGGGTCTAGATAACGCTTCAAGCAGAAATCAAATCGCTTGAATCCATCAGAATCGATCCAGTTCCAAAGTTAGGGCAAATTAGGATGTGTAACGTTCACTTTGTTGAGCAGTTTAGCTTCTCAACCCAACGCGAAATTCTCGAGCAGGACAAAGAAGGGATCAGTGAACGGAACGAGGCAAATAAAACACACCCGAATTCATAAAAACAACGAAATATTTTCGATACGTTTAGGACTTGGGACAACTGTAAACGACGATGCTCTTATCCTCGGACACTGAAAGGATCTTGCTGCTGTCTGGACTATACTTAACACTCCAAACCTGCAACAAGAAAAACCGGTACGCTCGTTGGGAACTATCCAGCTTCTGGTGGTTTAACCGACCTGGTCTGCATGTTCGCTGAAAGTGTGCACACACTGTCTGCTCTTGAGCTCCCAAACTTTCACGGTTTTATCCGAACTTCCCGACACGAAATTGTTGCCATCGGGCGAAAAAGCTACGCCCAGCACCCAGGAGGCGTGTCCGGACATAGTTCCAACTAGATTAGTGTGTTGGCTAAACGAAGATAAAAATTAGATGCAAACAAACCTGCTGGCGCGGACTTACACATCATAAAGCTTCATATGACCATCATCAGAAGCCGTCAGTAGCAATTGACTATCTGGCGAAAAACACAGAGATCTAATGGGCATGGCGTGGCCTTCCAAGGTGTGCCACAATTTGTTTGAAGCCACATCGAAGATATTGATAATACCGTCAATGGCTCCACTGGCAATGTACTTTCCATCAGGGCTCTGCCGATAGGAAAAATGGATCTAGAATAAGCTAGAGCGGCGTGTAGCTACCTACATAAGCGACACTCAAAGTGAACTTTCCCCTGGTATCAAACGGGGGTTCTGTGTTGGCATTTTCCACGCTATACTGGGAGATTTTCCCCGAGTGGCTTCCAGATATAATGTATTTATCATCGGGGCTAAACTCCACTGTCCACAAGTCAACAGGCCCAACATCAACATTGGCAATTTCTCGCCTTTCTCCAAGTCCCATATTCTCATTGAGGCATCCAGAGAGCTGGACGCGCATACTAGAAGCAAGCAATGTTCACTCGCTGTACAAAACAACACACAGAAACTTACGTTTTCCATTGTTGCTGACTGCCACCGAAATAACCCCTAAAGAGTGTCCTTCCAGCGTGTGTTTCAACTCCAGTTTATCCTCATGCAAGTCCCATACCTTAACTAAATCATCCACACCGCCTGTTATGATGTATTCAGCCGGTGCATCGTCAGACATAACTGAATCTCTAAAGCAGATTTTATTAGATATTAGATATTTTCCGTTCGCTTACGAAAAATGCTTGTTTTCAATAGATTGATTCAGTATCTTCAAAACCGCGGTGAGGCCAATATTGACATATGCAGCAGAAACCAGAGCTGAAACCTCCAGCACAAAGAGTCTGCTAAGAAGCACGGAGATAAAATTCCAACGTACAATAAAAGGAATGACACTACGGGACCAAACAAGAAGCACGGCCATACGGGAAGAACTGAAAGTTCAGGATATCGCTCAGTTTGTACGGCCAAGACGCCCGAATTGGAGGAATCACGTGGAAAGAATGGGAAAAGCCAAATTCAAAGCGCTCACTTGGCCGACCACCAAAAATATGGCCCGAGAGTTGGACATCCACAGCACAAGAGCTGGATGAACAGAATAGCGATAGGCAGCTGGTAGTAACAGATTTTTCTGCAGTTAAAGGAATTCCGAGCAATTTCTTTATTGTTTCCACTCGCCAACTTAATGGAATTGTAGTTTGCCCTCAAAATACCTCAACTGGGTCCTAAATAACATTAACGGAGGGAAGTATTGGAGCGCTGAAGGACCAGGAAAACAGTTACACCGATGATTCAAACCTTGATTTTTCGTCATCTCCGCCTGGGGCGTCTGGTTCTTTAGGTTTTTTCTCTGGCGAATACCTGCCCCATGCACACGTCCATATGCTTTCGTCATGGGCATTGTCTTTTTTACAGAGCACTGAATACTGAAACACAAGTCACAGTCCTACTAGTGCCGAGTCGCTATTTTCAAGCATCTTACCATGTTCGCTGCTTTCAGGCCGAGCTGGAGAAGCAACAGGCCACAAGGATGTCTCAAGAAGGCCTAAATTAGGAGAATTTTGATAGAATCCGGTTCAAATGGTAAATAAATTAATACATGAAAGTGGCGTGGGGCTCTGATGGAAAGAAACTAGTAGTTAAATAAAGCTTTGGTGTTTTTACCTTAGTTTATCCACTGGAAATTTCCTTATTTATCCTTAAACTGTTATAAACAAACACTTCAAAAGCCGCTGAAAGTTGGGTTAGGGTTGACTAATGTGTCAAGCGACGAGTTTGGCACAGCGCCGGCGAAAACACATTAGCGGCTCGTGAAAGGGGGCAAATATAACCAGTCGGGATACAAAATTTTACATGTTCAAGCAATTATAAATGGAAAAGTTTTGAAAATGGTGCTATTCGGTCCTAATGCTACAGAACAAGGATTAAATAATTAATTAAATTATGTAACAGCTGAAATATGAAGAAAAACTGGAGGTAAAAGGGTTCAGTAAGTAATATTTCCAAGCCCGGCTAGCTCAGTCGGTAGAGCACGAGACTCTTAATCTCGGGGTCGTGGGTTCGAGCCCCACGTTGGGCGAAAATTTTTTTGCCTTTTTGCTTGAGAAATAACGCTTGTTTTGGAATCCTCCTGTTCATTCATAAGCAGAAGGTTTTTTTTAATAATAATTCGACGAAACGCAGGGCTCGTCACATAACACCATAATTAGTGACAATAAAATTGACTGAAAACCCAGGAATACATTGGAATGAATTAAAGTACAGTCAGGAAAAAGAATATACCAAACGAAGGTAGATGCTTGGGAAAAAAAGCAGAATGGAACACGGGTTGCCAACATCTCACCGCAGAAGATCTACACCGGCTCGGTTCATTTACGTCCGAACGCGTATAACCGATGTCCGGCGTATAAGGCAGGGTCTACATAAGCCTTACTGACGAGTCCAATAGGTAGACCCGAGACGAAACGCAGGGCTCATCACATAACACCATAATTAGTGACAATAAATTGACTGAAAACCCAGGAATACCATTGGAATGAATTTAAAAATAATAAAAAAAGTGTTTTTAAAATTATCATATAATTATGAAAAATATACACTATGGGAAACAAAAAATAATTTTTCTTATTATTATATCTTGTCAATTAAGCCCAGTTTACAAGATCACAATATAACATTCACTATAAAAACAGCCATTTTAGCAACAAAACACTAACAATTTCAAATGATTATTACACACTTGATGCTTGGCAATTTGAATTACTTTTTATCACTCCATTGACACTTTCAGCTTTAATTTTTTTTGTGCTTTATTTTATTCCATTGTGGAGTCCTGGCGATGGCTTGCTTACATATTGCCAAAACGTTCGCCTAGGAAAAATTGTGCAACCTGCTGCAAAGCTCTAAAACTCCCTGTACGAAACCAGCAAGCAAGTCGAAAAAACAACCGTCGAGAAACCAAAGATAAAACAATTCAAAAGCTGGAAAACGTAATCAAAAAAAGCCCTAATCAAGTGGTGTTAAATTCGCTGTGGAGACGAGCGAGGGCTTAGACAAACCAAAAAGTGTCAAGGAATTCAAAAGCATTGAAACTCCTTCCTGAGGTTTATTATGGCTGAGCTTGAGACCTAAACTAAAACAGCAACTTTTCAGCGAAAATCATCCACGAATTTGGCTGCTGTGCCGTCTCAACACTTGATAGACGGTTTCCTTCAACGTTTGGGGCTTACAGTACTCCTCCAGCCAGCTAAACACGCCGGCTGATAGTTCGGAAAAATTGCTAACTGATATTGCACTAAATGTGACGAATAACTGATCCATGATGGTTTGAAACTGAAAATGAGATGAGATTATCCTGGTTTTGAGGCAACATTTACAAAAATAAACCCAAAGAGCTGATAAACTTACCACTGAGAACTTGATTTCATCCGAAACAGGAGTCTCTGTGTGCCCAGGCTGAGATTGCTGAGCCTTTACAATCAGCTCATAGTTGGTCTGCATTATTCTCAACGCAATCACCTCCTTACGCAAGGCATTGCGTTCGTCCTCCTGCTTCCTTTTCTGCTGTTGCAAGTACTGAATGTAATCAATGGACTTCTGCAGAACTGTGGCCTTGCTGAGTTTATAGCCTGAGAAGAATTGAGATCGATCAGCAACCATTGCTGGCCGCAGGAAGAATGTTTCTTACTCACCTGAAACATCAGTCTGTTGGCAAGTGGGCACCAATTCCTGCAAAGTGTCATAACCCCGTTTTATGGCGTCCCGTCGCTTCTGTTCAGCTTGAGTGTGAGCCTCTCGTCTTCGCTCCTTGTAGCTCAATGATGAGTGTCTAGAATCCATATCATCATCGTCATCTGGAACAAGATCAATGACTTTTTCTGGAAATTGTCAACTGAATCCTGTTGCTGTTTACTCAAGAGAATTAAATCGATGTTCTTTAGTAAACAACCAGGATAAATTGCAAAGTGCAGTTGAACGATAAAACATGAAGATAAGAACGAGAAAACCAGTCTTACCAGACTGGTTGCTGTTTATGGGAGTTTTCTGCTCGAACTGAAGGCCAAATGTTCCTGCGACATTTTGTAGTGAAATCGGGGACCTTTAATTGCATTAATTACAAAATCGCGGCTAAAAAATTAACTGGAAATTATTCGAGACCAACGGTTGAGAGTCAATAAAAATAAATCTCGGTTTGTAACCGGGGGGGAAAAATCGGAAATATTTGTAGATCTGAAATATCAGTAGAAGCAGCATTCTAGTATGAATCTAGAGAAACTCATAAAATCCAGAGAACTGGGTGAATATTCAGAGGCTTTGGAATGTGTTACTCCAATATAGGCTACGGAAACGTCAATCTGTCAATCTGGGTCTACGAAAAAAATTGCAAGTACCCACCCCAAAGGCGAGAAGGTTTCTGGAGTTCTTCCCTGATCGCGAAATCTTCTGGCTATGCATTCAGAAAACATGTTTAAAATATATTCACTGGTTGTATTTTTTACGAGCTCTGAAACTTGCTTCTGATTGAAACTGAAATATCGAACTGCGGACAGTCATATGAAAAATAGAACCTAGGTTTCACCCCAAATGCGGAAAATATTTGTAGCTCTGAATATGTATAGAAAGCAGATTCTAGTATGAATCTAGAGACAAACTCATAAAATCCAGATATGGTTGAATTTCCACAGGCTTTGGAATGTGTTCATCCACAAGCCCGAAAACGCCAAATGAGGTCTACGAGAAAAAAAATTACAAGTACCCACCACAAAGGGGCAGGATTCGGGAGTTTTTCCCGAGTTATCGAGAAATATTCTGGCTATGAATTAGAAAAAGCTTTAAAATTATTACTGGTTTATTTTACGAGCTCTGAAAGTGCTCCTGAAATAACTGAAATATGCGAACTGTTCAGTCAATAAAAAAAAAAAATCAGTTTTAACCCAAAGGGCGGAGAAAATATTGTAGCTTGATCAAATGTATAGAGGCGGGATCCGCTAATGAATCTAGAGAAAACGTCATTTAAATCCAGATACTGGTGAATGTCCAGAGGATTCGAAATGACGTTCACTGTCAAGCCCAGAACGCCAACACGGTAGGTCCAGAAAAAAGAATGAAGTACCCATCGCAAATGGAGGCAGAGTTTTTCTGCAAGTTTTTTTCCGCGCATCCGCGATAATTCTTCTGGCTATGATCAAAAAACATCCATTAAAATCTGTATTCACTGGGTTTATTTTTTATGGGCTCTGAAACAATTTGCCGGCTGACTTAACCCGAAATATCGACTGTTGGATCACAAAAATAAATCTATTTTTAATTTACCCAACTGAGCGAAAATATTGTAGCTTTGCACATTGTTAGAAGAGGCAGATTCAGCGATGATAGTCTTAGAGAAACTCATGTAAACTCATAGATACGGTTGAATTTCCAGGAGGCATTTGGATTATGTGTTCCTCCAACTAATGGCTGCCGGGACGCGCCAAACTGTACGCCTACCGCAAACACAAAAATTACCACTACCCACCCCAAAGGCGGCAGGTTCTGCAGTTATTCCCGCACATAGAAGGACTTCCGGCAATAACCCCAGGAAACATTTTTAAAGAATATTCGCGGACTCGTGACTGCGCCTGTTAACGGACAGCTCAAACTAGCTCCGAGCGAATTCAAGAAACTGAAGAATCCCAACCTGTAGGGTCGAGATTAAAAGAAACCTTCCAGTTCTTCACCCCCAATGCTGGAGTCTTGCAGCTTGCTCCGGACGCAGATAGAGGACAAACTCGGATATGAATTCAGAAAATCTCCTTAAAATGTAAATACGTTGTTCATTTGTTAGGAGGGTCTGAAACGTGCTGACCCAGGACACCAACGCCCCATTTAGCAATTTTCGTTAGCTGTTGAAGATAGGAAATCGCAACTTTTTTTTTCCCTTTTCTTCCTCTGATAAAAAAATATTAAAATGGGACAAATTCGCACGTCTAAGTGAGCATAGAGTCGAGTTTTGGTCCTGGTGTTTTTTTCGTTTCAATTCGAATTGCTACAGGGACGGCCGGCGAATTGGATTCGGTGCCCCGGATAGAAGGGTATGTAAAAACATAAAAACATTAGTTTAAAGATGATTCAGGACTAGAATCCATACAAACGGATCACCCAGACACAGAGTACGATGAAGCCCTAGAGAGTAGAGCATATCAAAAAGACTATTAGACCCGTGAAAAAGAATTAAAAATAAAGGCCAAAAAAACTCGTCGAAAAGGACTCTAAATAAGAAAACACACAAAACTGAATCCTTCCGTCACTGAACATGAACAACTGCATCAGACAATAATAATTCCAAAAAACATGGAAACACAAACGGGGCCTTTAATATCCCTATACCCAAAAATGGAGGACAATACACAAACCGAGCCATACAGACCAATTACACTGCTACCAGTACTTAGGCAAGGTTTTTGAGTACATAATTAAGGCAGCGACTGCGGAGAAAACTGGTCGGGAAAGTACATACCATCGTATCAGTTCGGATTCAAACCGCAGCACTCCATATTCACCCACTCTTCAATCGACTAAACAACTATACAAACAACCGCACCTAACTGTCAGAAAGATCAGCTTGACTATTATTGGACATAACAAAGCTTTGGACAGTTGCGGCTGGCAAGAGGCTACTATACAAACTATACAAACTACACACCACCAAAAATATCTACTTACACAACGCCATAGAGAACTTACTAGAAAACAGACAACTACAAGTACGAATTGAACAACAAAACAACTGTCATTTTCTTTGTCCCAGGAACAGGACTTATCTTCAAGGATCCCGGCTCTCACCGTTGTCTCTACAATAATACTGCCATTGACATATACCAATTACAACTTACCAGACATAAAATCAAATCGACGGAATCGCATACATTTACAATACGCAGGCACCGACACGGCACTTCTTGTACATACAACACACTGAACGAGAGCACTCAAAACCTCCAAACACTATAACAAACAAACGCTACTAGAACCTAGTTTGACTAAAGGCGAGACTACACACCAAAAACGCGTCCAAAAAACCAAACTTCTGCTTAAAAAACCACCAAAACTCAACGATGACTCCCCTCTACACTAACTGACGAGGACGCGCAAAACGACACAACAACCAAAAAAAACGACGGCGTAGAAAGTACCTTGGAATCACAATTGACACACCACTTATACATTGCAATCCAACACGATACGAACATCCAGGGCGAGACACAATAAAGAGAACAAAACCCTTCCGATCACTTAACCTACAAAGACATGTACGGAACTAGCACAAAAACCGATCAACAAAAGATATATAAGGCGTTGTGTAGACCTTGCTAGACTATGGCCACCTTATTATCTCATGACCAAATGAACAGAAAGGACAAAAGTTATATACAAAAAACAGAACAAATTGCACTAAGGGACTTAAGAAAACGAATAAGACACCCCCAAAACCCCACTACACAACCCTCCACCCAAACTACTACGCCCGAAACACGCAGCAAACATGGACAAAACGATTCGGGACAGCGACTCAGAAATCTACAGACCAAAATGGACGAAACAACCCTACAACTGGACCATACTGATCCCTTTGTCTACAAGACCAACCAGCCAACCGTCCGTTGTCCCTACATCAACGCGCTCGAACACTTACAAACGCAACTGACTACTGAACAATAAAATAATGTTTCTTGTTATTAGAATGGAACTTTATTTAATTAAGAATTAGTGTAGTAGACACTTTATTTCTAAAAAAGGCTTGTTCGACCTATCGATCTTTCTGCCCTGTTTAATACATGTAGGTTTGAATCAAAAAAAAACAAAAATATGAAAAGTTCTCTTATTCTAGGTTAACCAATTATTAAATAAATTTCAATGGCCAAGAAAAAATTATTTATGGTCCAACTAGTCAGTTTGCGTTTGGAAGTGTTCGAGTAGTCGCGTTGATGTAGGGAAGACGAGAAGCGGGATTGTCTGGTTGTTGGTTTGTGTAAGGCAAAGGGGGATTCAGTTGGTCTCCAGTTGTCAGGGGTGGTTTGCCATTTTGTCTGTAGCTGTGTAGTGTATGAAGTTCTTTCCGGGATTTGTGTAATGTTTGTGCGTTTCGTATTAGTAGTTGGGGGGGGGGGGTTGTTGTAGTGGGTTTTTGGGTCGTGGTGTCTTGGTTCGTGTTATAGTCTAGTGCAATTTTCTGTGTTTGTGTATAGACGTTTTGTCCTTTCTATTCAGTTGGTGCTATGCAGTATATGTCAAAGTCTAGAGAAGGTATCTGCAAATAGCTTTATATTTGGTGGCGGTGTTTGTGCTAATTGGCCTCTGTCTTTGTAGGGTAGTGAGCGGAAAGGTTGGTTCTCTTATTGTTTCTGCCTGATGTTTCGATGTGTTTTAGTGAATTAAGTTGTGGTCAAGTGTGATTCCAAGGTATGTGACGTCGTTTTTGGTTGTGCGTTTGCCGTCTGCAGTTGTCTGTAGGGGAGAGTCCCGCGGTCTGATGAGTCTGTGACGGTTTGTGAGCAGAAGTTGGATTTTGGACCGCACGTTCGTGTTTAGTATCTCCATTTATTAAAATAAAACACCCTGTATTGTGTTGTTGTAGCAGTGTTGAAGTATTGGGAGCGCGCTCTCAGCTATGTAGTTTGTCATGTCCCATCTTGCCGGTGTCGTCTGCTGCGTATTGTAAGATGCATGCCGATAGGTCGGATTGATTTTGTCTGGTAAAGTTGTAATTGTATATTGTCTGGCAGTATATATTGCAGACGAAGGAACGATGAGAGCGGGGATCCTTGAGGGAGCCTGTTCAGGGGAAAAGAAAATGACAGTGTTTGTCCAAATTCGTACTGTAGTTGTCTTTTTCTAGTAAGTTCGTGATGGTGCGTAGTAGATATGTTGGTGAGTTTAGTGTGATAGTTTGTATAGTAAGTGTCCCGTCACTCCTCTATGCAAGACACTTTCAAAAGCCTTGTTAATGTCATAAAAGCAAAGCTGTCTTCCGTCAGTATAGGTAGGTAATAAGAATTATTAAAAACCTAAGAATAAGAAGAGATTTTCATCTTTGATAATTTATTAGCTTAAGACAATTGTATATTTAAACAAAGGTCACAGAAAGACCGATAGGTCGATAGCCTTTTAGAATAAAGATGTTTATACTACTTGGACTAATACCTACTATCAATGTTTTGGATGGAAAATCGGCGCCTGCTTAAGACAATTCAAAGCGCATATATACATTTGGCAATTTATTATGATTTTTTGGGTTTTAGAATTTTTAAAGCCCGGATTAATTAAGGTGAACGATTAATTGAATATGATGTGTTTTGGCGTTTGGGGCCCGAGAAAATCCAGTCTACCTATATTAAAATAAAAACGCATATAAAGAATTTACAGACATTACAGCATGCGTTTATCAAATCGAGCTCAATGTATTTTTAAAGACCAGAAAAAATATCATCGCTATCGCATAAAATGAGTTAGTTCATGAACGCAATGATAAAACCCCATCGTCGCCATCAGTTTTGTGCATTACGCCCGAGGAAAAAAAACACGAAGTGCGCAATTATTCGATTGTTCGTCGTTTCTTGAGGATATTCGGCAATTGTAGAGAGTTTTTTTCAAGGTACTTCTACATTTGGTTGTGTACTGGAACTGGAATCTAAGAAACACCTGTATTTTTCTACGCAAACAAACAAAAACCAAATAAATGATGCTGTTTGACCGACGCATTGAGCGCAATTTCCATGAATTGCTCGAAAAATACCTGAACAATTATGAAAATACTGTTTGTGGACAAAATGCTCTAAATTACTTTGGCTCTAGAAATAGTTAGTGGCGAATTTCACGTGACGAATTTCTCACCCGCAGGTTCGGGCAATTGTTCATTTTATCACATCCAACGGAAAATCAGGAAAAAACAGGAAATAAACCATGTCGAAGTGAAAGCGCCGGAGGGCTTAGATAAGGTGATTTATGAGGACGAAAAAAAATGCACTGCTAAAAACATCAGGTATGTCCGGACGTTCAGCGACCAGTTCCCGATGATGTATTGTGATCAAATATGAGTAAAACAATCATTAAGCCTGTACAGTAGGTTTGATGATTAATGGCGCGGATGGGCCATAAACCATACAATAACACGATTTCCTTGTAAGTTTGTGAAGTAAAAACCCTTGCAAATATGACGGCAAAAACGCCTTTGCATAGGTGCAAGTGAAACGAGGTTTCAATGTGCTGCACCATCCTTGGCACTTATGAGGAGCTAAGCATTCATAAATCGCCCATAAGTTAGTAATAGCGAAATTGCTAAAGTTCCAGTAAATCCATCATCAAAGCCGAAAAAGGGGTTTTATTAAGTGTCGGGCACGTGCACAAAAACGGAATGCGGCGAATTAAAAAAAGGAAGCGTTTATATAAGGGAAATTAGGATGAAAACATGTGTGCTTTGAGGAGTAACTGATGATTATGGATTAAAAAGTGTGATGACCAATTGGGGATCAATGCACAAAGTAATCCAGAGATAATCAGTAATTAGACGGCGTGATGTTGCGGCTTCTGAATTTATCGGTTAAAAACGACATGGATTTTACGATGCTCCCCCGGAGACTGTAATTGCAATGAACTGAAAAATGAACTTGAAAGAAGAAAGTTTAATCGTTAGATGAGAGTCAGAAGATATGGATTAGATCGAAGCAAATGTTGTTAGACCCGAACGAAGAGGCTAACCTCCCCTAAAGCTACAGCCTAGAACATCGAAATGAATGATTGAGAGAGAATGTGCCTTCAAGCACTGACTTTTTAATGTGCAGGAAGTGAACTGAGAGATAAAACGAACCCAAAAACCAAATTCTTTATTCCAGAATTACGTGATAAAGTTTTTGGCTCATAAAAACCCGAAACTTCAAATGTCGCCTCACGGCCAATCTGGCCGTGTTGGGGTTGTGGTTCAGCTTGAGCTCTCACTTCTCTACAATATCTCACATCTCCATCTCCATCTTGCCATCTCCATCTCCATTCCTCCATGCTACCATCTCATTCTCCGTCTCCATTCGATTCTCCCATATCCGTTTCATATCCTCGTACTCTCTGACATGTTTCAGTCTGATTGAGCATAATTCAGACGATCTATTTGTTGCGATTATGTCTTAGTTTCTCCCGTCTTAAGAGCTATGACTTAGTAGTCTTGTGGTGTTTTTTTTGATTGCCAACCACGTTTGATTATTTTTTTTGATTATTATACACTACGCAGTTGATTGTTTTTACAACTAACCATTTAAAAAATCTTCCCACTATACATGTGATATTTTGATTGACAAGCATCTTGCCCATATACGTTTATAGTCATCAAACGTCATAGTTGAAGAGCCAAAAAGTGGTATCAAAACAGTGAAAGAAAAATAAACTAATGGGATTCGAAAGTTATAAAATGCGTGTTAAAACACTTAGCGAGAGATTAACATGATTGTAGGTTGAGCTGGACCTGGGACTCCGGGGGCATACGAACTTATTTAAGGAAAAAACTGTTCAGCAAATGTCCACATTAGAGAAATTGGTGCAAGAAAAAGGAAAAAAGGGAATCCAACACATAAAAAAAAGCTGGAGCAGGGAAACTTTACATATTTTGCATTAAACAAGCGGCAGACACAGTTAAAACAAGTAAAAATTCATTGTTGTTTTCCACGCGAGGTAAGAGCATT
>JAJTJO010000179.1:0-12992 GCA_024550625.1 Dendroctonus valens | reverse complement strand
GCAAGTAGTAACGCTCGATCTGAAGATCGCCTTATATATCCTATATAAGGTATATATCCGTATATCCTGCACCACCTCGGCAAAACGAGCATTACCAACACACTGGCCAGCATGATAAACAGCTTCCTCACGGGAAGAACGATTACCATGAGGGGCATGACCTACGACATAAGCAAGGGGTGCCCACAAGGCTCCAGCATGTGGTCGACTATCTGGCTGGTGGTCATGCAGGGATGGTTCGAAAAATTGGACGCGGCCAGGGAGGCTTGGACGGAGCAACTCCAACAGCAGGACAGATGGAAGAAACAACGGACGATCTAACATTCCTACAAACCTTCGCAGATGACCAGGTGGTAGTCATCAAAGAAACATCTGCGAAGAGGATCGAGCGGAAGTGGGAGATCATCTGGACCGCTTGCGAGGAGTGGCGGCCGAAAGCGGCGTTCACTAACGAGGGAAAGACTGAAGCGATGTTTGTGTCGGCAAAGCCAATTCGCACTCCGGTACTGAAAACCGCGAACATTACGGTCGACCAGCGATGTTGCGTGGGGTGTCTGGGAGTCCAGATGGATAGACAGCTGACTTTCAGGAATCACATCAGCGGAGTTCGCCACAAGACCGAAGAGATGGCTATCAAGATTGGCCACAAAACCAGAAGAGTGTGGGGACACAACCTGGAGACCCAAGTCTACGTGATGCAAAGAGCACTCAAACCTGCAGTGCTTTATGGCAGCGAAGTGTGGGGAGTGAGCGTGGCAAAAGAGTGCATGGCAAAAGTCTTACGCCACGACACCTGCGGCGGCACTTCAGGTCATGGCCGGAACACCGCCATGGTGGATTGAAGCTCTGGTCAGGGATGACAGCCACACAAAAAGAACAAGCCCGGAAAAGGCAGAGCTGACAAGGCACAAACAGAAACCACACCCGTGCAAGGCGTTTCTTCAAGCGCGCATCGACGACACCAAACCAGTGTTGCGGATGCACACTGACGCCACTTTGAAAATCAACGGCAGGGCCGCCGTGGGCATAACAGTACAAGGGCACGACGTCTCGTGCAGACTGGCGGACAATACTAGTACGCGTTAGCGGACCAAGGGGCTAAGGCGGACATGCGCACCACCGAGGCGGAGCGCTATAACCTCAGGACGAATAAGGACTGGGCGAAAGAGCGGAATGCCACCACCATGAGGGAGTGGCAAAAGGAGTGGACCTCCGCGGACAAAGGAAGGGAACTCTTCCAGATCTGCAAGGAGGTAGGACGGGGAGTGCTGGGCCTTACTTTCAAGGCGATCCAGCTCGCGACAGGACACGGGATCATCCGAGCGTACCTAAAGCGCTTTGCAAAAAGAGACGATGTGCAGTGCTCTTGCGCAACCGGCGAAGAGACTGTGGAACACATTATGTTCAGGTGCGCAAAGGCGGACAGATACGCGGCAAGATGTCAAGTGCGCAGCGAGTTCGGGTCGCTGGACATTCAACTGCGCAAGGACGGAAGAATAACAAGTGATACCCACAAAGTAAATAAGTGGGCCGAAATGGTTATTCCCCTGATGAAATGGCGCGAAACGAGTGATCAGGACACTGCGCCATAAGTAGACTAAGTAGTGATAAGGACTTAATAAGGAAAACCAGGACAGTGCTCCAGCAGATAATAAAGACAATGCGCGAATAGAATAGGCTAGATAATAAGGATAGTGCAGGGAAAGTGTACACAGTTGGATTAGTTAAGTTTAGAATAGATCCCTTTCCCCGCTAATTGGTTGGGAGGAGGTCCAAGATACGGAGAAGGAGTTCGCATGGTAGGGGTTTCTCAAAGATAGTGGGTTTGCGGAAACGCGACACGGGTGAATGGGGTATGCCGCAAGGTGGGAACCCCGCGAAGAGCAGCGACGTTCGGAACACATGTACTCAACGGTAGAGAACGGTCGAAATTCCGGGAACTCTCTAGTGTATCGTATTGTGATAGGTTGGTTAGGGTAGGTTTAAGGTAGTTTGTTTTTGTTATTTTTTTTTACCTTTTTCTCTCTCGGTAGGTTAAGGCCAGAGTGGCAACGTAGGAAAGTCATATATTGGAGAATTAAGGTCATGAGGAATGTTGTCCTCACTTGTGATGCAGAGGGTGGGTGGACGCCTTGCTGGGCCTGGTGTTTCGGGGTTTTTTTTTTTGGTCGCTGGTTTTTTCGGGCTCGTTTGCTTGGTACAGTGCTTTGGCTATATTGAGGGAAAATAGGACCCATTAGGCGAAAGCCAGGAGGGTCGCCGAAAGGCATAATTTGAGTCATGTATCGGAGCCTTCGGGTCTAGTTACAAAGAAAGTTGATTTTCGAAGTGAAATTTACATCTGCCTGCAGAGGACAGAGAGTTGGTGAATAAGTTTGTGTTTGTGCTGAGCAAATCGTGCAATTGGCCTTGCAGAAAAAAACAGAAAAACGGTCAGAAAATTAGATATTAGCGGATAAAATAGGGCAAATAAAGCAGCCGAAGAGCCAAATGTCTACCTGCCAAGGGAGGAATTTGACTTTTTCTCGGGATCGCTCAACCCTTTAGGCAAACCGTGGTGCCGCTGTGAATTTTTGGCAATTCTCTTTGCAAGTTTGGCTTTCGACCAAGACAAACACAACGCTGCAGACTGCTAGGATCGCAACGGATGCCTATTCAGCATTTAATAAGCTGCAAAGTACGGTTATGCTGCTTCTGGACATGCAAAGGGCCTTTGACACAGTCTGGCACACAGGCCTGCTGTACAAGTTGTTTGCCGTACATTCACTGCCACTCTACCTAGTTTCCCTTATAGCGTCTTACCTAAAAAACCGTTCCATCCAGGTGAAAGTGGAGAATTCCACTTCTGCCAAACGACGAATCGCGTCAGGAGTATCACAAGGAACAATGATTTCGCCGCTGCTGTATACATTGTACATAGCAGACGTTCCAAAACTTCCCACTACAAGAATAGCACTATACGCTGATGATACGGCTATCTACGCATCGTCTTTTGATACCCCGGCTGCCAAATCTCGCATTGCACATCACCTGAGTTAATTGACACATTTATTGAGTTGATTATCACCACTCGTGGTTCAAAATACTCCTATCAAACCAACAAAAGAGCCATGGCCCGAAGAAAGTTATACTCTCTTCTGACGCCAAATTATTTCCTCTCACCTCGAAATAAACTTCTGCTCTACACCTCCACTTTAAGGCCCTTACTTACATACGGCTCCCCTATCTGGCACTCTGTTGCAACACCACAGGCGGCGTCGTCAGGTGACCCAAAACAGGTTCCTAAGAGGCGTCTTATCCGCTGACAGATCCACCAAAATAACTGAACTGCACGAAGCTACAAGGGTGGCCTATATAGGCGACTATATAGATACAGAACACGTGACAACAGACGAACATTACCTGCATAATTCAGGTTTAGTCGTTCCTAGCAGGCTATAAACGCACAAAAGTCCAACATGACACGACTGACCGAATCCACGCTGACTTGTTCCGAGGGATGCAGGCTGGTCCTGCACCAATCGGAGCGAGGAGGCGTGGCCTAGGCCATATATTCGTAGAACCAGCCGCTGGCTAACGCCACGGCTGGCAGAATCAGGCTTAAAGGCCGAAGCAAAATGGGTTTTTGGCTTCCCTTTAGGAAGACCTTTTTTCCTCAATGAATGCCCCTGAATAAAACAAAACCGCCATTTAAAGATTGCTCTCCTTTCGTTGTCGTGCGGATGCCAGATCGGCAAACGTCCATGTAAGGGTAACCCCAGGAAATGGACCGGTGGACTGCCATTTCGACATGCTGAACGGAGGGAACTGGGCCGAATATCAGGCTAGCCACAGCTGCGGCGTTTATCCGTCTTGGCGTGAAATTTTTATACTGTAATTTTTAATAAATGTTTTTTGTATGTATGTGTTTTCTCTGAGGCTTTTGTGTTTGCCATTCGGCTTCAGTTTCCGTGTCCGTTGGCGTCTCTACTTGGGTGCTTTCGGTGGCTAGATGTCTGGCTGTTAGCCTGCTCCATATCCCCGTGACCGGTCTTGGATGGTTTCCTTTTGTCACTCTGCTCGGCGCTGTTGTGGCTTTCAGATCCTTCCTGATTTCTTTGATCTCAGCTACCATTGCCTTCATTTGCGTCATCATTTGCTGCTGCGGTTGGGCCATGATAACGCTTGGATCTTGCTCTTGCGCCATCGTACCCCCTTGTTGGCTGTCCGTCAGTAGCCCTATCAATATGACCGTCAGTTCATTGACGTTGCGCAGCACTGTCTCCCGGTCTTCTTTCTGAATTGCAGTTTTCCATTTTGGTATCTGCTGACCGCTTCGATTATGGACTGTTTGGCCCTTATCGCTTGTTCCGTCGTTTGGCTTGACTTTTTTCGCTCGACGGTGTTCCTGTCCATTTTTTCAGTCAGTCATGTTTTTGGTGTTTCCACCGTTTCCTCCTCAACTATTCCTGATGCCGCCTCACTATCTTCGCCTGTTGCGTGCAGTGCGCTGACCAATGCCAGCAGGGAGACCAGGTTGGATTGGTGCTTCGGACTGATTGTCTTGGTTGCTGGCGGGCGACGGCGTGAGAGTGAATATGGGTACAGCGGTCCTCCGTTCTTGCTCGCTCTTGCCGGTGACCTTGCCAGCATTCAACCGTCAACTGTCAACCGTCAGCGACACAGTGTTGGTGGTCTAACCTTTTTAGTATGTACGAACATCGCCTCCGTTTTCCTCTCGTTGTATGTTGATCCGCTTTGCATGGCCCAGGTTTCACATGCCTCCCATATGTCCGTCCACTTCTTTTCAATTTTCTTGGCAGAAGGGCCCGATATGATGATGATCTGATCGTCTGCGAATGCTTGTACCTGCGATAGCTCGTCTTTGTTGTCCTCTGTTACGTCCTTCGGGTCGGTCTGTGCCTGTCTCCATGTTCGCTCTTGTTCGTCTATTACCCTGAACCAGCCCTCCATGACTAATAGCCCCAGCGTTGGTCCCATGCTGGATCCTTGTGGACATCCCTTGTTTCCTATCCTGAGTTTCTGTCCCGTCAGGTAACTTTCTATCGTTCCCGCCATCATTCTCGTCGGGTTAGTCCTTACCAGTTCATTCATAATGTAGGGCTTCCATGCGGTATTAAAAGCGTTCGCTAAGTCTAGCGTATTATTTATTGATGTAGTCCTCTCGTTCTGTGTTCTTTATTGTCTCTGTGACTTTGTTTATCGCGTCCGTTGTATTTTGTCCTTCTCTGAACCCATATTGTCGTTTATCTAGGTTGTCGTCACGTGTTGTAGTCGTTTGTTTATCAGTCTGTCCAATATCTTTCCGAGTCTTGGCTGTATTGAGATGGGTCGCGGTGTGACGTCTCTCTTGGGGATCCAAGTCAGTTTGCATGTTTTCCAGGGGGCCGGAAAGGTTTGTTCGTCCAGGCATCTGTTGTACAGTGTCAGCAGTCTGTCCCCCATCGTGTCCAGTATATGTCCTGTGGCCTCGTTAGGTATTTCGGCAGTTCCTGTTGCTTTGTTCCGTTGTAGTCCGTCCAGTACGTTTCGTATCTCCGTTATCGATATTCGTGGCTCTATCTCCACCCTGAATTTGTGGACCTTTTTTCTTAATTCCTTCTTGAAATCGTTGTCTTCTCTTCAGTGTCGTGTGGGAAGTACTTATTTACGAATATTCTTGTTTCTCCTTATCTGTTGTTGTGTATGTACCGTCTTCTTTCCTTATTGTCCTGTTTATGTCCGTGTTGTTTGCCAGCTGGCCGGTTCCAGGCTTGGTGCCATGTAGATAGTCTTAACATGTCGGTGGTTTGTTCGTCATATTTTTCCGTTTGTACTGTCTGATGTTGTTTTCGTAGGTGGCTCTCAATCTATCTTTCCTTCATTTCCTTCCTAGCCATGTCATCTGTTGTGTTTTGTATTTTCCGTTCTTTGTTCAGTCTTCTTTGGCTTTTTCCAGGCTCTCATTCCACCATCCTCTTCATCGCCATTTCTGCGTGTCTTTGTTTTAATGTATTTTGCGCACGCTCTCTTACATATGTTCGTTCGTTGCTGTCTCTGCCAGTTCGTTTGTTGTTTGTCTCCCGTTAATATTTTCGGTGTGTCTGTTGATGTATTCCTTGAAACTTGTCCAATCCGTGTTAATAAAGTCGTAAGTTTTTTTTTTCGGCTTTTTGTTGTGATTTCCGCTTCTATTTCGTAAGAAATGTACTTGTGGCGGAGAGCGTTTCTTCATCTTCTACCTTCCAGTCTGTTTGTTATTCCTTTTGTTATAGTTACGTCCACGTAGCTTTTCCCATTGGTCCTTGGAATGTTGGGTTTTCCGTCTTTTGATTTCCCAACGTGTAATTGTTGTGTATTATCCAATTGGTGAGTTTCCCCTCTTTGATCTTTGAGGTCCTCCCCATATCTCACTATGAGAGTTGAAGTCTCCTCTTAGTAGGTTGGTCCATTCGTGCATATGGTTTTCGCTGCTTGCTGACGAATTGTTTGTCCTAATGTTTCTGTTCCCTCCAGGCTCGTCGTATATGGATGTTATGTATATCCCTTTATTTTTGTTGTTGGTATTGATTTGTATGGTTGTTGTGTTGTTGTCCGTGAGTTCGGTTATTATGGTGTATTCTATTTCTTCTCGTGTCCAGATTTCTGTCTTCGATTTTGTTCCATTGTTTATCTTCTTTATCTGTCCTTCTGTCTGGTGTTTAGTATACGGTTCCTGTATCAATACTACGTCTATGTTGTTGTTGTTAACATATTGATTCAATAGTGCTGTCGCTTCCTTCCCTCTGTCTGCGTTCAATTGTATCACTTTCATTGTGTTGGTCCTGTTAATGTTTTCCTGTCTCCGACGTAGTTAATCCTGGTCTGTTGGTACTGTGTTGCCTTTCGTTTGTATATGGGACATAATCAGTCCCGCGCTGGGTCGTCTCGCTGTCTTTTGTGTTCCTTGTATGGCACAATTGGGACAGTCCATGTCACTTGCCTGACACTCGTTCCCCTGGTGTGGGCCTCCACAAATGTGGCAACGCGCCTTGTCCTTGCAATATTTCGCAGGGTGTCCATATTTGTGGGGTTGAAACATATAATAATTTCCACCTCTTCTTTGATATAGACCGCGCTGAGGTTTATAAATATTCTCTCCATCCTGATTAGTGTTTTAAATAGTGTCGGTTCTGTCTCTATCGTAATGTTTTCTTTTGTCCTGTTCACACATGTTGTTCTTTTCATTATTATCGCCTTGTCCTTGATGTTTTCCCCCACCTCTTTTTGCAGTTCCCTATTTTCGCTTATTATTATGTCCAGTAGTTCGTCGTCCGTGTACCCCTTTGTCACTCCCGTAATTATCAGTCGTGGGTTTGATCGTTCCGTCTTCGTTATCTGGAGCTCCGGTCTGCTGCGTATTTTTTAATTGATCGCTAATTGTCCTGGTGTATTGTTGAAAATCCTCGTATTCCCCCTGTCTTCCTTGCTTCCTCCTGTGTGCCTTTGATTGTTTTTATTACGTCCATTGATTTTTGTCCCTGCGGTATCTGCATTAGTGTGATGAGTTTATCCTTTCTCTCCGGTGTCTTCCATCCTTCCGTTTTGTCTTTGGGTTGTGGCTCCTGGCCTGTTATGTCTGCATATGTCTGTCCCCAAGAGTCTGAGGACCGTGTGGGTTTCGCCGGAAATCGCGCTCGAAGCCGGTGACGTTATTTCCGGGAAGGGGCTGTGCCGCCGATTGTCTTTCCTTTATGAGAACCCTGTTCCAACGCGCCGTTCTCTGAGTATTCGCCGAAAACTTTTTGTCAAAGTGGACCTTTCCGTCTATTGCCGGTGGACCCCTTTTAATCGCTGGCGATCTCCTCCGACTCTCGGTTTGCCCGAAAAGGATAAATTTCGTATTGTTCTTTTTTGCCCGTTCAATTTGGCCCTTCGATCACTCTCCGCACCTTGGTTTTTGTTGACGACCCTCCGTTTGGCCGCGGTTCAAAATGCCTGATTTGGTTGTTTACTATTTTTTGTAATGTCTATAGTGCCCTAGCCTGATTTATTTCCCAACTTACTCTCTCGTAGGGTATCCTCCGCAAAAATTGTCTTTTGCCACCTTTTTTCCAAGTCCCCTTAAACCTTGCGCACTTGACTTTCGTCCGGTGGTGCAAAACTAGCCCGGTTTTTCGGACCAGTTTGCTTTAGTCCGCACTTCCTTATCGCGGTTTATGTATCGTTTTTCAACTGATCCTTGCTCGATTTGCTCGGTTATTCTGATAATTTTAACGGTATTTCACTATCTACTATTCACTATTTAATTAAATCTAACTTATTGTCTATCTTAACGTTCTATATTTGTCCACGGTTTCCCGATCGCACTTGTTCTAATTTCACTTGATCTTCTTTTTTTTTTTGTCAAAATTCGCCGATTTAATACTAATTTTCGCCGATTTTAAACTCGCATTTCCGCAGTCCGTTTAGCTTGGTTCTTGCTTCAATGAAACAGTGTTTACATGTTGATGGGTACAATGCCCGGGTACCTACCTTTCGGTATACCCCATTTGTCCATTTGTGTTATGCACACCCACTATTTGCGAAACGACCACCAATGGAACTCCTTTCTCCGTTCCTTGGACCTCCTCCCTCCAAATTAGGGGGAAAAAGACCTTATCCTTTTCGAACTGTTACACTTTCCCTACGCTAACCCTTAAGTTCTATCTATTATCTATTTATCCTAGTTCCTCCTTGCGCATCACCAGTTCAGCCCATTCGTTTAGTTTCCGTATGTCCTCGTCGTTGTTCCCGTCCTGATGTCTTAGTGTTACGTTGTAGTTGCCGTACTTAGTCCTTATATGTTGTCTTGCTTGCTGCTGTCGGTCTCTGTACAGTTGTGCTTAATGTGGTTGATTGTTTCGTCCTCCGTTCCACATGTACATGTGGCGCTGTCTGTCAGTTTGAATCTGTGTAATATGTTTGAGATTTCCATGTCTTGTTGCGAATTGTGTCCCTTTGAATGTCGTTATAATTGTATCTCGGCCCACCGTCCTGCAAAATGTAGAGTTGTCGTCCTTTGTCACTTTTGTCCCAATAGTCCTGCCATGTGTCCATTGTCATGTTTAGTCTTGTCTTGGCCCATCTTTGTTTGTCTTAGTGTTGTATCTGGTTGTGTCTTCTGTCACGTCCGTAAGTTCGGCGCCGTCACTCGCCAGCCTGTGCGCTATAGCGTTGTGTATGTTGTCCTTGTCGTGTCCTTTCGCCCATGTTATCCTCGTCTGCCATCCTTTCTCGTGTCGTTGTTCCATGTGTCGCTGTAGTTCCGTGATTGCCTTTGTTGTCGTCTTTCCTCTGTTGACGTTCTGTGCTGTTTCTTGTCTATCCGTTAGTATCGTAATGTTGGTGTATTGTCTCGTATTGGCTATTGTGATGGCTTTAATTGCCGCGTACGTCTCAGCGTTGTGTATTTTAGTCTCGTCCGTTATTCGTACTTTGTGGTCGTCAGCGTCTTCAATGTGTATCCCTATTGCTGTCCGTCCGTTCGTCTTCACGGTGGCGTCTGTGTGTATTCTTCTTGTCTTCTGTTGATGTGATGGTGTGTCTGTGACTTGTAGGTGTCCCATGTTCGGGTGTGGTCTGTCTTTGTGTTTTATTCTGTGTTCCTCTCCGTTGTCTCGTCTGGTCTTGTGTACGTTGTGTCTTGCCATAGCTTCAATCCACCAGGGTGGTGTTCCAGCCAGCACTTGTAGTGCGGCTGTTGGCGTGGTGCTGTATGATTTAATAGCTATGCGCAAGCCCGTCCTCATTATAGCGTCAAGTTGTTGTCTTTGTTTTGTCTCGTCTGCCCTGTGTCCCCATACCTCGGAACCGTACAGCACTGCCGGTCTTAGTGCTCTTTGTATGATTCGTAGTAATGTCCTCTGGTTTGTTCCCCACAGTCGTTTATTTTATGTCCAAGTTTTAGTGCTGTCTCCTCTACTTTGTGTTTGGTTTTATATATATGTCTGGCGAAGTTTAGTTGTCCGTCGATTGTGATTCCGAGGTATTTGATGTTGTCGTTTTGTTCTATTTTGTCATTGTCTGTTTTCAATGTCGGCGGCCGGATCTTCTTGGTGCCGATGAACATAGCCTCAGTCTTTTTTGTGTTGTATTTCGTCCCTGTCTGTCTTGCCCATTTCCTGCACCCGTCCCATACGTATGTCCATTTGTTTTCAATCCTTTTCGCGGATTCCCCCGTGATAATGATCACTTGGTCATCCGCGAATGCCTGAATGTATGTCAGTTCGTCCACGTATTGTATGTCCACGTCCCTTAAAGTCGCTTGTTCCTCCACCTCTGCGTTGTTTCGTCCATAGTTCGGAACCACCCTTCCATCACCAGCAGCCAGAGTGTTGGGCCCATGCTGGATCCTTGTGGGCAGCCCTTCGTCATGTTGTATGGCGTCCTTGGTCTGTATCCGTCTGTCTGTCAGGAAGTTGTCTATTAGTCCCGCTAGGTTGGTTGTAATGTTTGTCCTTGCCAACTCTCCCATAATATATGGCTTCCATGCCGAGTTGAAAGCGTTGGCAAGGTCCAGCGTGACTATTTGTTGATGTAGTCTCTTGTTCTTGTTTGTCTGTATTTTGTCTACAAGTTGTCCTATTGCGTCGATCGTACTTTTCCCCTCCCTGAAGCCGTACTGTCGTTTGTCTAAGCTGTCCTCCGTCTCGAGTAAGTGTTGTAGCCGTCTGTTTTAATTTGACGAGTATTTTCCCAAGTGTTGGCTGGATGCAAATGGGCCGTGGGTTGCCGTCTTTCTTGGGGATCGAGACGAGACGGCATCGCTTCCAGCAAGCTGGAAACGTGCGTTCGTCCAGACATCTGTTGTAAAGTCGCGCCAGTTTGTCGTCCGTTGCATTCAGTATGTGTCTCGCCGCCTCGTTGGGTATTTTGTCTATTCCGGTCGCTTTGTGTTTTGTAGTCCATTCACAATGTTGTGTATTTCTGTCATCGTTATTGTTGGTTCGGTGTTTGTTTGTATTCGTGTTTCGTCGTTCTTATTTCCCGCATATCCTCGTGTCGTCCTCTGGTGCGTCCTGCGGGAAATATTTCCGCACAAGGTATTCCTGTTTGTCCTCCTCTGCGGTGTATGTCCCGTCGTCCTTTCGTATCGTTTTGTTTATGTCTGTATGTTTTTTCCCGCCAGGATGTTCCAGGCTTTGTGCCAGGTGGCGTCCTTCAGTGTGTCCGTGATGTCTTGGTCGTATCCGCTGTCTCGTTTGGTTGATGAGCTTCTTGTATTCCCGTCGGTGTTCTCTGTATTGTCGTTTCCTTGCGTCTCTTTCGTCGTCGTCTGTTGTTGCTTGTAGTTCCTTCGTTCCCTGTTGAGTTGTTTCCTCTGTCTGTCCAGTCTCTCGTTCCACCATCCTGTCTCGTCCCCTTCTCGTAACGTCTTTGTCCTAATGTGTCGGCGACATGCTTGACTGCAGATCTTGTCAAAGCTGTCCGCTATGTCGTCGACACTCCGGTCCCAGTCTAGTTGGTCGGTTTGTAGGTTTATTTGGTCCTCGTAGCGTGTCCAGTTTGTATTAATGAAGTCATACGTGGTCCTTTTGCGTTTGGTTGTCGTGTGTTCAATGTCTATTTCGTATGTTATGTATTTGTGGGCCGAGAGTCTCGCCTGCGTTGACCGTCCAGTTTTTAGTGCGTAAGATTTTGTTAATGTCATGTCTACGTAGCTGCTTCCCATCGATCCTTGAAATGTAGGTTGTTCGTATTTTTTGTTTTCCAATGTGTAGCCGTTGTCTATAGTCCAGTTGATCAGGTCCTCTCCGCGTTTGTCATTAACGTTGCCGCCCCATATGTCACTGTGTGCATTGATGTCTCCGCATAGTAGGTGTTGTTTAATTTGTGTTGTGTGTTCGCGCTATCTCTGTCGTATTCCTCTAGTCTCGTGTTTTATTCCCCCTGGTTCGTCGTATATGGATGTTATGTACGTGTTGCCCGCTTTGTTGTTTATTCGTATTGTCGTTATGTTGTCGTTCGTAAGTTTCGTTATTATCGTGTAGTCTATGGTCCTTTATCCATATTTCCGTCTTTGAGTTCCGTCCGTTGTTGAGTTTTTTTGTTTTGTTGGTCGTCTGTATGTTGTGTAGGGTTCTTGCAGCATGACGATGTCTATGTCGTGGTCGGTTTTGTATTTGTCTAATAGTGCTGTCGCTGCCTTCCCTCTGTCTACGTTAATTTGTAATATTTTCATGTCTGTCTGTTATTGTTGCTTCCGTAGTTTACGTTCGTTTGTTGGTATTGTCTTGCCTTCCTTTGGTACACGGGGCACAGCCTGTCTCTCGCCGTGTGATATCTCATGTCCCTGGGCGTTCCTTGTGACGCGCAGTTAGGACAATCCGGATTGCCAGGCTACACTGGCGACCCTCGTGGGGCCCCCCGCACACATGGCACCTTGCCCGCTCCGTGCAATATTTGTACGGGTGCCCGAACTTGTGGCACTTGAAGCACAGTGCCACGTTCACCTCCCTTATGTAGATTTCCGTCAGGTCTATATATATCTTCCCCTTTTTCACCATGGTCCTGAATGCCTCGGGTGTTGCTTCCATGGTCACGTTCTCCTTTGCTTCGTTTATAGAAGGTTGTCCTCCTCACCACTTTCAGTTTGTCTTTTATGTTGTCTCCCAGCTCCTGTTGCAGTTCCCTGTTTCCTGTGATTATTGCGTCCATAAGTTCGTCGTCCGTATATCCCTCAGTACACCCGTGATCAGTAGTTTCGGGTTTGTCCTGTGTAGTGGTTTTATCTGTAATTCGGGTCTTGTCTTGATTTTGTCGTCTATTAGTTTCTGTTGTGTCCCGTCTTTGTAGTGGATTGCCAGCTGTCCCGAATTGGTTTTGGCGAATCCCCGGATTCCGCCCGTTTGCCTTGCGTCCTCTTGTGCTGTCTCTTTAATTGTTTTTATTATGTCCGGTCTCTTTGTCCTTCTGGTATTTGTATGAGCGTCGTTAGCCTGTCCTTCCTCTCTGGTGTCTTCCATCCGTCCGTCGTGTCTCCTGCTGTTTCC
>JAJTJO010000178.1:0-12505 GCA_024550625.1 Dendroctonus valens | reverse complement strand
TATCCTTACATGGACGTTCGCCGATCTGGCATCCGCACGACAACGAAAGGAGAGAAATCTTTAAATGGCGGTTTTGTTTTATTCAGGGGCATTCATTGTGGAAAAAAGATCTTCCTAAAGGGAAGCCAAAAACCCCTTTTGGTTCGGCCTTTAAGTCTGATTCTGCCAGCCGTGGCGTTAGCCAGCGGTTGTTTCAACGAATATATGGCCTAGGCCACGCCTCCTCGCTCCGATTGGTGCAGCACCAGCCTGCATCCCTCGGAACAAGTCAGCGTGGATTCGGTCAGTCGCGTCATGTTGGACTTTTGTGCGTTTCTAGCCTGCTAGGAAAGACTAAACCTGCATTATGCAGGAAATGTTCGTCTGTTGTCACGTGTTCTGTATCTATATAGTCGCCTATATAGGCCACCCTTGTAGCTTCGTGCAGTTCAGTTATTCTGGTGTATCTGTCAGCGGATAAGACGCCTCTTAGGAACCTGTTTTGGGTCACCTGAAGACGCCGCCTGGTGGTGTCGCTAACAGAGTGCCAGATCGGGGAGCCGTATGTAAGTATGGGCCTTATAGTGGAGGTGTAGAGCAGACGTTTATTTCGAGGTGATAGGAAAGAATTTGGCGCCAGAAGAGAGTATAACTTTCTTCGGGCCATGGCATTCTTTTGTACAGCATAGTCAACATGCTTATTGAAATGGAGTCGGGCGTCTAGTTTGACTCCCAGGTATTTCACCTCTTTTGTTGGTTTGATAGGATTATTTTGAACCACGAGTGGTGATAAGATTTTGTTGTTAGTGAATTTGCGAGAAAAGATAATAAGTTCCGTCTTCCTGGGATTCACTTTAAGTTTCCATTTGTCAAAATACGGCGTCAATAAACTCAGGTGATGTGCAATGCGAGATTTGGCAGCCTGAGCATAAAAAGACGATGTGTAGATAGCCGTATCATCAGCGTGTAGTTCTATTTTTGTAGTGGCAATTTTGGAATGTCTGCTGTGTACAATGTATACAGCAGCGGCGAAATCACTGTTCCTTGTGATACTCCTGCCGCGATTCGTCTTTTGGCAGAAGTGGAATTCTCCACTTTCACCTGGATGGAACGGTTTTTTAAGTAAGACGCTATAAGGGAAACTAGGTAGAGTGGCAGTGAATGCACGGCAACAACTTGTACAGTAGGCCTGTGTGCCAGACTGTGTCAAAGGCACTTTGCATGTCGAGAAGCAGCATAACCGTACTTTGAAGCTTATTAAATGCTACATAGGCATCCGTTGCGATCCTAGCAGTCTGCAGGGTTGTGTTGTGTCTTGGTCGAAAGCCAAACTGCTCATCCTAGATTAAACTTTGAAGCTCGGCTGCAGCCTGTAATCTCGAATAGATGACCTTCTCGGTTAATTTGCCGAGGGTGTTCTAGAGGGAAATTGGCCTATAAGAGGCGGGTTTCGGTCGGGGTTTTGCCCGGCTTTAAGATGGGGATTATTACAGCGTTTTTCCTTTCCTGTGGGAAGTGCTGCAATTTAAGGACTGCGCTGACTATTTGTACTATTAGCACAATAGTTTTCCGAGGTAAGATTTTGAGGTGTAAATAAGGGATGCCGTCTGGACCGGGGGTTTTTCGGCTAGGAAGGCGCCGAAGACACGATTGTATCTCCGACGGGGTTGTTATATAGGAATGCAAAATCGAGGGTGGTATAGGATACTTCCGTTCTACAAAAACAGCGGTCTGTCTTTATTTCGTTATCCTGAAGGGCTGGTTGGACCTTGTGTACTTCTGCCAAAAAGTCGGCGAGCTCGCACTTGTCACTGGTGGTAATATAACTCCGCCCCTCTTTTTCTAGAGCGGGGACTTGCTCATAGCCTTTTTGCCGACTTCTCGACAGTTTCCACAGAGAATTGTCACGGGGAGTCAGATTTCGCATCTGATATAATTTTATCCTGAAACCGGCGATATAATTTTATTGTTAGTAAATTTGCGCGAGAAGATAATGAGTTCAGTCTTCCTGGGATTCACTTTAGGTTTCCATTTATCGAAATACGGCGTCAATAAACTCAGGTGATGAGCAATGCGAGATTTCGCAGCCTGAGCATAGAAAGACGATGTGTAGATCCGTATCATCCGCGTATTGTGCTATTTTTGTATTAGAAGTTTTGGAATGTCTACTGTATACAATGTATACAGCAACGGCGAAATCACTGTACCTTGTGGTATTCCTGCCGCGATGCGTCTTTTGGCAGAAGTGAAATTCTCCACTTTCACCTGGATGGTACGGTTTTTTAGGTGAGACGCTAGACGGGAAATTAGGTAGAGTGGCAGTGAATGTACGCCAAACAACTTACACAGCAGGCCTGTGTGTCAAACTGTGTCATATCGAGAAGCAGCATTACCGTACTTTGAAGTTTATTAAATGCTTCTGTCAGCGGTCTGTCTTTCTTTTTCGTTATCCTGAAGGGCTGTTGGACTTTATGTACTTCTGCCAAAAAGTCGGCGAGCAGTTCGCATTTGTCGCTGGTGGTAATGTAACTCCGCCCCTCTTTTTCAAGAGCCGGGACTTGCTCGTAGCCTTTTCGTAGACTTCTCGACGGTTTCCACAACGAATTGTCACGGGGAGATAAGTTTCGCAGTTTCTCCGCCCAGGTATAATTCCTGTATGCGGAGATTTCGCGCTGTATGTCTCGTGCATGCTCTGTTGCCATTATGCGCTCGGCAGATTGCCTGAATCGCTGCCAACGCTTCCTGATTCGATTTTTCGCTTTAACAAGGTCCAAAATTTCCTCAGGAAGATTGTCGCGCCGCGGTCTGTTCGGAATTTTTTGGCCAAAGCTTGCAGTCTCCGTTGTATATTCCTCCTCAGACATTTTACCGCATGTTCTAGAGCTTCGACAGTATCAATCTGGCCCGGAATACACGTCAGGTCTTGTAGTTTTTTTCGATATTCGCGAAAATCGAAATTTTCGTATGAATATCGAAAGTCGTTAGTTTGTGTGCGCTTTAAATCCCTAATGTCGGTAATGAAGTAATGGTCAAATGGTCACTGCTGAGGGCGTCTATAACCACCATCTCCGTGAGATTGGCGAGTCCTTTGGCAATTCCGAAGTCGAGGTAGGATGGATTCCCTCCACTGTTCGGGTAATGCGTTGGGGATGAAGTGGGCATAACGAGTAGGCCATTGCCGCGAACGTAGTCGGCTAGAAATTGCCGGCTGCGTTTTCATGTCCAGGGTTATTGAATAGTGAATGGCGGGCGTTGAAATCTCCCATTAGCAACACCCTATTGGTGTTTATGAAAAATGGATCAATATCAGCGGCCTGTAAGCGTGGGAGAAATAGCCACAGCCTCAGAGGAGAACCAGGAGGCAAGTAAAGCGGACCTACGCTGACATAGCAGGGCAGACAAACGGCAAAAAGGAGAATGAAACGGGATGGAAAACACCAGAGAAACGAGAGAAGCCCATCACCCTGGTGCAGGTTGTTACGTGCAAATATTTTGCCGTAAACCTCTTAATTTGTTTTCGACCTCGGCATGCGTTTTCAAGTTATTTTCCAAGCATATCTGTTTTGGTTTTTTCATCATAGAGTTAAATTTTGGCTGTAAAATCCGATTCTAACTAATTTGGCGATTCTTATCGCAGGTGAAAGAAATGTTTAGCAGATTGCGGGATCACGTGTCCGTTAGGGCCAATGAATTTGGTGATTTTTGGTTCCTGCGCCAACGGAAGGATGAGGGGGAGGAAAAACTTCTACTGGTGTAACGGTAGATTTTTGGGTTGAGAAAATTTAATTAGGCCGTAACGATCAGATTGGCAGGTCTTTCGAGTTTATTCCGCATGGTCGGGTTTTGAATTTTTGATAGTGTTCAGCGCTACCGCATGGTCGGTTTTTGGGGGATTTTAGAATCGAGCAATTCCTTGATGGTTGCATAGATTGCAAGAAGCATTTTTTTTCACTGGGAAAAGCAATTATCTAATGAAGAATCCATGAAGGCCGATATGACGTGTAATTGATACGAGATCCGTGGAGCAATTAAAAACCAGCTCTTTTGGGGAAGCTCAGCGAACCATTGGACTTTTGACGTTGAGACTGATTCTGGTGTTTCCCATTTTGGTAGACTTTCCATTTTTGTACGCTGCTTGGAAGCATGCAGGCGCCCAAATTTTGGTGAAGACTTTTTATCAGTTTTTTATCACATTATTTTTTTATAACTGGACTTATTAACGGTTAATAGTTAACTGCTTGTGCTGAAACATTCAAGTTCGATTGCATTCAGTTCATTTTTTTTTACTTTAATTGCGATTCGCAGTCGGACCTGAGGCCTCCTTATATATTTTGGTACCCCTTTACTGTGGATTTTTGGCCACTGACTGAAGTGATCACTCCAGCCGGTCCACCTCAGGATCCTTCCCCTTCACCATCCAGGCTTGATTGAAGTTAAGGTATCTATAGAATAAGGGTGAAACCAAAAATATCCGAGTTATACACTTTAAGTAAATTTATATGTTTTATAATTTTCTTCTCTCAGTAAAATTGTTAACTTGATTAAATACATCAGTTGTGCAGTTGAAATTGAGTGTGCGAAATTTTGTATTGTCCATTGGGCGTTCCAAATATTGTTCACTAGCCGCAACGTACTAGTTAGTTCTTGCTCTAATTCACGCCCGAGATAAAATAATTATAGTTAGAAGTAAAATTCATTACAAGGTACCAGAAGGCACGAAACCTGCAGAAGTCATCGAGATCATCAAAGAGGTGGCACAGGAAGAGGCCCGAAACACGGGAAGGATCCGAGGAATCGCCACAACGAGGAATGGACAGATAGCCATACAGTAGAAGCATGAGGCACAACAGAAGACGATGGACGCAAAGATAGGAGGGCGACCAGACATCCAACTGAAGCACCTCACACGTACACTTTCGAGGCTGACCGTCATAGGAATCCAGGCTGGCTACACGTACGAGCAGCGGATACAAGCGATCACGGCAGAGAATCCCGAACTCTGTGAGCAACTGTGATGGAACCTCGCAGGGAGAGCTAAGGTCCTCAGACGGTGGGCAAACCGCTACAGGAACAACAGGGAAAATGTGGTGAAAGAGCCCGAAGCCTTCAAGGTATTGGTGCGAAAGGGAAGGATCTACCTGGACCTCAGCGAAGTCAGGATTGTCGAGGAGGTAAACGACGCTCAGTGTTTCAACTGTTGCATTTTTGGACATGTGGCCAAGCACTGCAAAGAACAGGCAAGATGCTACACGTGCGGAGGAGCGCAGCCGGTCGCGAATGCCTCTCGCAAGACCTGGACTGCCCTAACTGCAAAAGGCAGGCAATTGCTAAACAGGAGTGGCAGCACGCGGCCAGGGACTGACGGTGCCCAACATACGCCTGCAAGGTTGCGCAACACCAACAAACCAGGGTGAACTGCGGCGCTGACAGGGAGACTGCAAACAACGCGACCACAAATGAAGGTTCTGCAGTTTAGCGCTGATAGAGGAAAGGCGCCAACCGGACTAATGGAGAGGTACATGCAGGACAACGGCATAGATCTGGCATTGGTGCAAAGCCATACGTCTCCCACAAATCAGACGGGACATACAGGCGAGTTAGGCACGGTAAAAAATAAAAAACGGAGTTGTGGATCAGGATCAATATTAACCACACCATAATAACGGGTCTCACGAGCGACACCATGGCCACCGCACAACTGGAGCAAAAAGGGCAACAGCCATACGTCACGACGATCTACGACGATCCGGGAGGCCGCACCAATACCAGACTCCATGAATTTCGGGATAAGAGCAGCAAGCTAGGGCTCGCAATTGGGAGACACATTGTCGGGAGTGACTTCAACGCACATCATGCGATTTGGGGATTGAGAACAACTACACATTAGCCAACGACGCACACAAGGGTCCGACCTTCCAATGACCTCGACGCAACAGTTACATCGACATAACGATGGTGAGAGGGACGGCGGCTCGAAACTGGAACATTGAGACTATTAGAGACGCTCTCCCTTTACAACTATGTACGGTTTGAAGTGGAAATCGGCAACCCTGTTGCAACACCAGCAGCGCGAATATACGACTTCATCAACACCAACTGGGCAAGTTAGGAAATGACATCGGCAGGGCAACCGCCGACTTGGATTGGGATGACGATGCCGAAACATTGGCGGACCAGGTCAGCAGGATCAGCATGCGAGCATGCAGATCTCACATAACGACCAAATTCAAAGACGAGGTGACGAGATGGGCTGGTGGAGCAGTGCACTGGAAGCCTCAAAGAAGAGCATCCACCGGAAAAGGCGAGAAGCGCAACTGGAAACGGACCCTGTAGCAAGACAGCAGGACCAGGAGCAATACAAACGTATGCGCCGGGTTTATAAAATACAAATAGAGGCAGCCAAACAACAGGCAGCGGACGAAGAAAGCGCAGCGCTGTTAAGCGACGAATCCTGGTACAACGAATGGAGGAAAACTGGCAGCGAAGACACATCTGCCCAGCAACTGCACCATCCTCAAAGAGGACGGGTCCTACACCACGTCCTAGGGGATAAATACGATTACCTCACGGAGAACTACTTCCCCACCGACGACCCAACACTGGACACGGCTACGATGGCAGCGATCAGGGGTCAAGCGCCCACCTTCAGCAACAACGAAGAGCCGCCTATAACCAGCATTGAGCTGGAGGATGTTGTCAATAAGCTGAAACCCAATAAGGCGACGGGAACTGACAAGATCCCCAGCGAAGCAGCAAGACACATAATGATCGAAATGGGCGAAAGGCTCCTCCAGTTGTACAACACCTGCATGAAGGAGCGGGTATTTCCGAAGTGTTGGAAGTGTAGCAAGATCGTTTAGTGCGAAGCGAAGAAAGACGGATCCCTCCGGCCAATCAGCCTGCAACCGACGTTAGGAAAGATCCTGGACAACCTACTGAACGGGAGGCTGCAACACCTGCTTGAGGACGGCGGACACCTGGATCTCGGACAACACGGGTTCAGAGAGGGCAGCAGAAGCACGATCGGCGCCCTGAGCAGATTGACACACATCAGCAGGTAGTAACGCTCGTTCTGAAGAACGCCTTCAACACGGCATGGAAGCCGTATATCCTGCACCAGCTCGGCAAAACAAGCAGTACCAACCACTGGCCAGCACGATAAACCGCTTCCTCACGGGAAGAACGATTACCGTGAGGGGCATGACCTACGAGATTAGCAAGGGGTGCCTACAAGGCTCCAGCATGGGGTCGACTCTCTGGCTGGTGGTCATGCAGGGATGGTTCGAAAAATTGGACGCGGCCAGGGAGGCTTGGAGGAGCAACTCCACCAACCGCAGGACAGATGGGAAGAAACCACGGACGATCTGACATTCCTACAAACCTTCGCAGATGACCAGGTGCCAGTCATCAAAGAAACATCTGCGAAGAGGATCGAGCGGAAGTGGGAGATTATCTGGACCGCTTTCCAGGAGTGGGCGGCCGAAAGCGGCGTTCACTACAACGAGGTAAAGACTGAAGCGATGTTTGTGTCGGCAAAGCCAATTCGCACTCCAGTACTGAAAACCGCGAACATTACGGTCGACCAGCGAAGTTGCATGAGGTACCTGGGAGTCCAGATGTATAGACAGCTGACTTTTAGGAATCACATCAGCAGCGTTCGCCACAAGACCGAAGAGATGGCCATCAAGATTGGCCCCAAAACCAGAAGAGTGTGGGGACACAACCCGGAGACCCTAGTCCACGTGATCCAAAGAGCACTCAAACCTGCAGTGCTTCATGGCAGCGAAGTGTGGGGAGTGTGCATGGCAAAAAAGACCTGCAAAAAGAGCATGGAGGCGACAATGCGGACGGCACTGACAATGGCAATAAAATCCTACGCCACGACACCTACGGCGTCACTTCAGGTCATGGCCGGAACACCGCCATGGTGGATTGAAGCGCTGGTCAGGGATGGCAGCCACACAAAAGAACAAGCGCGGAAAAGGCAGAGCTGACAGGGCACAGAAACGACACCCGTGCAAGGCGTTTCTCCAAGCGCGCATCGACGACACCAAACCAGTGTTGCGGATGCCCACTGACGCCACTTTGAAAATCAACAGCAGGGCCGCCGTGGGCATAGTAGTACAAGGGCGCGACGCATCGTGCAGACTGGCGGACAATACCAAAATAACGATTGCGGAGGCTTTCGGAGTACTGAAAGCGATACAACTGGGAGACGCAGCAAACGCGCCACAGATGGTAAACAGGACGGACAGCCACGAAACAACGGAGGCAATCCATAAAGTCCACGACAGGACCAGAATCCACGCGGACAGCCTCCTGCTCATGGAATAGCGCCATGCGAGAGGATGAACAACGACAGTAGAGTGGGAAGAAGGTCACAAGTCGTCCAACGTTGCGAACGCCAGAGCACACGCGTTAGCGGACCAAGGGACAAAGGCGGACATGCCCACCCCGAGGCGGACCGCTATAACCTCAGGACGAATAAATACTGGGCGAAAGAGCGGAATGCCACCACCATGAGGGAGTGGCAAAAGTAGTGGACCTCCGCGGACAAAGGAAGGGCACTCTTCCAGATCTGCAGGAGGTAGGACGGGGAGTGCTGGGTCTTACTTTCAAGGCGATCCAGCTCGCGACTGGACACGGGAACATCCGAGCGTACCTAAAGCGCTTCGCAAAAAGAGACAATGCGTAGTGCTCTTGCGCAACCGGCGAAGAGCTGTGGAACACATTAAGTTCAGGTGCACAAGGGCGGACAGTACGCGGCACGGACGGAAGAATGACAAGAGATACCCACAAACGAAATAAGTGGGCCGAAATGGTTATTCTCCCCGATGATATGGCGCGCGAGTGATCAGGACACTGCGCCATAAGTAGACTAAGTAGTGATAAGGACTAAATAAGGAAACCCACGACAGTGCGCGAACAGATAATAAAGACAATGCGCGAATAGATAGGTAGAAAGATAAAATTTATTGAACATTCCCATTAAAAAACGCACAAACAAAGATAAAAAACATAACTCCTATGTCTAGCCTGTTCGGCCGGTTACTGTTTGCCCATGATTTAAATAGACGCGCTATGTCATCCATTACCTGGGCAGTGCCCTAACGGACATTCCCGAGCTAGCCATACGCACGACAACGTCAGGAGATAGTCTTGAAGTGGCGGTTTTGGTTTTATTCGAGGGGCATTCATTAAGGAAAAAAAGTATTTTTTCGAAGCCAAAAAAACCCTATTGCTTCGACCTTTAAGTTTAATACTGTCAGCCGTGGCGTTAACCGCCGGCAGTTTCAACTAGATGACAAAATCCATCCGCCCCCGCCCCGACCGGTGCAAGAACCAGCCAACACCAGCCAGAACGAGGCAGGACGAACCCGTCAAGTCACGTTATGTTGGATTTGTGCGTTTCTAGCCTGCTAGAAACGACTGTCTGCAAATGGCAGGCAATGTTGTTTGTCGTCACGTACTGTCAGGGGCAAAATCCTCATAAAATATGGGAAGTCGCTTATACAGGGGACCATGGGTTGGGCGATCGTTTGCTCTTGGGTGATATTTCGCGTAAGGACTGAGCCTTGCACTCCGCTATGATAAAATTTTTCAGCGATGGTATCTATATAGTCGCCTATATAGGTCATCCCTGTAGCTTCGTGCATTTCCGTTATTCTGGTGTATCTGTCAGCCGATAGGACGCCTCTTAGGAACCTATTTTGAGTCCTTTGAACACGTCGTCTCGTGGAATCACCGACAGAGTGCCAGATAGGGGAGCCGTAGGTCAGTATGGGCCTTATGGTCGAGGTGTAAGGCAGAAGTTTGTTTTGAGGTGACAGAAATGAATTTGGCGCCAGAAGAGAGTACAACTTTCTTCGGGCCATGAAATCTTTTGTACAGCATAGTAACATGCTTGTTGAAGTGAAGTCGGGCGTCTAGATTGAATCCCAGGAATTTCACGTCTTTTACTGGCTGGATTGGAGTATTTTGCACCATGAGTGGCTAGGATATTATTTTATTGTTATTAAATTTGCGCGAGAAGATAATGAGTTCAGTCTTCCTGGGATTCACTTTAAGTTTCCATTTATCGAAATACGGCGTCAATAAACTCAGGTGATGCGCGATGCGAGATTTCGCAGCCTGAGCATAGAAAGACGATGTGTAGATAGCCGTATCATCCGCGTATTGTGCTATTTTGTAGTGGGAAGTTTTGGAATGTCTACTGTATACAATGTATACCGCAACGGCGAAATCACTGTACCTTGTGGTACTCCTGCCGCGATGCGTCTTTTAGCAGGAGTGGAATTCTCCACTTTCACATCGATGGAACGGTTTTTTAGGTAAGACGCTATCAGGGAAACTAGGTAGAGTGGCAGTGAATCTACGGCAAACAACTTGTACAGCAGGCCTGTGTGCCAGACTGTGTCAAAGGCCCTTTGCATGTCGAGAAGCAGCATAACCGTACTTTCAAGCTTATTAAATGCTGCATAGGCATCCGTTGCGACCCTAGCAGTCTGCAGCGTTGTGTTGTGTCTTGGTCGAAAGCCAAACTGCTTTTTAGCCTTTTCGTAGACTTCTCGACAGTTTCCACAAAGAATTGTCACGGGGAGATAAGTTCGCAATTTTTCCGACCAGGTAAAATTCCTGTATGCAAAATTTCGCTCTGGATGTCTCGATGTCTGAATCGCTGCCAACGCTTCTGATTCTATTTGTCGCCTTAAAAATGTCGCACGATTTCGCTCCGCAGCACGTCCCACACTCGGCAAACAACGATGCGAGACTATTCGCGAATAGAATAGGCTAGATAATAAGGATAGTGCAGAGAAAGTGTACACAGTTGGATTAGTTAAGATTAGGATATATCCCTTTCCCCGCTAATTGGTTGGGAGGAGGTCCAAGATACGGAGAAGGAGTTCGCATGGTAGGAGTTTCTCAAAGATAGCGGGTGTGCGGAAACGCGACACGGGTGAATGGGGTATGCCGCAAGGTGGGAACCCGAGAAGAGCGGCGACATTCGGAACACATGTAAACACAGTCTCATTCGAGCTAGCTCAACGGTAGAGAACGGTCGAAATTCCGGGAGCTCTCTAGTGTATCGTATTGGGATGGGTTGGTTTGGGCAGGTTTAAGGTAGTTTGTTTTTGTTACTTTTTTTGTCTTTTCTCTTTCGGTAGGTTAAGGCCAGAGTGGCAACGTCGTAACATCATATATTGGAGAATAAAGGTCATGAGGGATGTTGTCCTCACTTGTGATGCAGAGGGTGGGTGGACGCCTTGCAGGGCCTGGTGTTTCGGGGTTTTTTTTTGGTCGCTGGTTTCTTTGGGCTCGTTGCTTGGTACAGTGGTTTGGCTAGATTGAGGGAAAACAAGACCCATTAGGCGAAAGCCAGGAAGGTCGCCGAAAAACATAATTTGAGTCATGTATCGGAGCCTTCGGGTCTAGTTACAAACAAAGTTGATTTTCGTGAAATTTTATCTCCCTGCAGAGGTCAGAGAGTTGGTGAATAGTTCGTGTTTGTGCTGTGCAAATCGTGCAATTGGGCTTGCAGAAAAAACCAGAAAAAAGGTCAGAAAATTAGATATTCGCGGATAAAATAGGGCAAATAAAGCAGCAGAAGACCAAATTTCTATGACAAGGGAGGAATTTGACCTGTTCTCGGGCTCGGTCGACCCTTTAAGCAAACAGTGGTGCCGTTGTGAATTTTTGGCAATTCTGTTTTCAAGTTTGGCTTTCGGCCAAGACACAACACAACGCTGCAGACTGCTAGGATCGCAACGGATGCCTATGCAGCATTTAATAAGCTTCAAAGTACGGTTATGCTGTTCTCGACATGCAAAGGGCCTTTGACACAGTCTGGCACACAGGCCTGCTGTACAAGTGTTGCCGTGCATTCACTGCCACTCTACCTAGTTTCCTTTATAGCGGCTGACATGAAAAACCGTTCCATCCAGGTGAAACTGGAGAATTCCACTTCCGCCAAAAGACGCATCGCGGCAGGAGTACCAGAAGGAACAGTAATTCGCCGCTGCTGTATACTTGTACACAGCAGACATTCCAAAATTTCCCACTAAAAAATGGCACCATACGCTGATGATACGGCTATCTACCATCGTCTTTTTATGCTCAGGCTGCGAAATCTCGCATTGCACATCACCTCAGTTTATTGAGCCATATTTCACAAATGGGAAACAAGTGAATCCCAGGAAGACGGAACTTTTCATCTTTTCGCGCAAATTCATTAACAACAAAATCTTATCACCACTCGTGGTCCAAAATACTGTATCAACCGACAAAGAGGTGAAATACCTGGTATTCAAACTAGACGCCGACTCCATTTCAATAAGCATGTTGACTATGCTGTACAAAGACTGCCATGGCCCGAAGAAGTTATACTCTCTTCTGGCGCCAAATTGTTTCCTATCACCTCGAAATAAACTTCTGCTCTACCTCCACTATAAGGCTCTTACTTACATACGGCTCCCCATCTGGCACTCTGTTAGCGACACCACCATGCGGCGTCTTCAGGTGACCCAAA